>JABXWE010042690.1:0-16028 GCA_014611495.1 Limonius californicus | reverse complement strand
CTATCAATTTATTTTTCAATTCTAAAGATGTGAATTTGGGAACTATTTTCAGTCCTGGAATCGCAAACCATTCTTGTTTCAAGAGAAGACAAACAGTCTTGACTTTAGAATTGGGAAACTATTCTAGATTCTAGAACCGAAAAACGATTTTTAATTCTAGAATTGAGAATCGAAATCCGATTCTAGAATCGGGAATCGAAACCCGATTCTTAATCGAGAACCGATTCTTGTGGAATCGATTGTTTTCAGAATCTAGAATCGATTCTTCAAAATTTCCGATTCTTGACAACACTACGATTTGTTAAAAATCGTTATAATCAAGTTTGATAAAAAACTGTGTTTAAGTTTTGTCGAGACATCTCAATGGGACCGCAAAAAAATGATGAAATTTCCTTGGAGCAACTGAAGTTAATGAGTATTTGTTTATGACTGAAATTAATTCAACTTCAGTAATTGTCGCTAAGTTAACAATTTTAATTGCTAACAACATTAAGAAGACGAAGGCAGTCTAGAGAAGGAGATTTGTGACATGGAAGCACAAAGTGGATTCCACCCGGGAAGATCGTGCATAGCCAATTTATATACCTACACTTAAACAATAATCAGAAAATAAGATTATTCGTGGAAGAGAATTTCACGTCATCTGTGTAGATCTAAAAAAGGCATACGATTCAGTACGTCAGAACAAGCTGTGGAAATCACTGCAGATGAATAATATTAATATAAAATATGTGAATATGGTAAAGAAAATATATTAAAAAAAAAGAAAATTGGAGCTTAGCTAAAGTACGTAAAAAGGGATTTAGGAAGAAGAAGCAAAAGAAAACTAACAAAGGAATATAATTATTTAGGAGTCATTATAACTGCTGATGGATAGACCAGAAGGGATATACAAAATATATCAACAACCAGAAAGTTCACAAGAGCGTTACAATGCCGTGACACAAAGCAATCTCAAGAAGACAAAGAAAGTGGAAAACGGGAAGCTCGAAACGGCGTGAATGGCTGTACAAAACTAAAAGTCTGATTGCATAGGTATCGTTCAGTATGTTTGAAATAGGCCACATCATAATAAAAAAATCTTTATTATTACGATTTCTTAAAGGTTTTTATTCCCAATCTAAAATAAAGAAGATGAAGAAGAAATACATTTGTTATACAATGCAGCGGTTTTTATTCCTTATTCTGCAAATAAAATAAAACCCAAGCCATTTTGCTTTTCGCCAAGAAAAATTATATTTTAGGTTTCTTATTGAAGGTATAATTATAAATATTTGCAAACAGCATTGAACGAGACGGTGGTTCAAGTATACGAAACTTTAAGAACCACCTAGCACCACGATATTTAGAACAACTATATACGTATTTCTTACTAAGTTGCCATATTCAGTAGGAACTGATGAACTTGGAAGGAACTTTGGCTGAGGAATATCACTAAAAATAAGTTCCTCGCCAAGTCAACAATGGACATCCGGCCAAAGATAGCCTTTAGAGTTTAGATAGTCCAAGTTCATCTGTTCCTACTGAATATGGCAACTTAGTAGTTGTAATAAGTGTTCTAAATAGTGTTCTTTAAAGTTGTGTTTTGAAAATTTGCAAAGTTGGTATAATCTTTGGTAGCTGTATACAAAAAGTGAACAATCGAACAAGTTATACAGGTGTAGTGATTTGGTTTTTAGAATGTCGTTTTAGATTGTATTTTTTTAAACTAACTCAGTGTCATGATTAAACATCCCGAATAGCCCTTATGCTTTTCAAATTTCATTCGTTAGTATTAAATTATTAATTTGTAAATAGTCAGTTTTTCATTGCTGTAATCAAAATTATGTTTCCAATTTTAGGCGGCTGTTTTTAGACCGAGAATAATGTATTTGGTGACCGCACACTTGCTCGCCACCGTTTGCACGCGGATCTTTATGCTCCACAAGTATTTGCTCGCCACGACGATTGCTCGCCGGACAGATGCTCGACAAGCAATTAATTCTCAAAATAAAATATTACTAGAGGCGTCCCAGGCAGCACGCTATATTTATTTAATGTTACTTTTATGTTTCTGTAATATTTGCAGGGTGCAAATCTTACCTAAATATTTGCAAGCTAAAACAAAGATTTTAGTAATATTGCTTTACACTCTATATAAAATATTCTCAAATAATATTTTTAATATCTTTATGTAATAATTGCGTGGAAATATTGGAAAGAAAATGTTTAGCAAACATTTATATAATATTAAATTATAAGATGCTCAAAATATTAGAATATAATATTTAAGAAACCTCAGGTTAACATTTCAAAGTAATATTATTTTAGAAAGATTTGGCGAAGATTGCTGTAATATTTTGAAGAAAGATTCTTGTAATGTTTAGAAACAAATCTTAGGAAATGATGAAATAAATATTCATTTCTAACATACTTTTTAACGATCTTTTCAAATATTGTTGTAATATTTTGAAGAAAGATTCTTGTAATATTTAGAAACAGATCTTAGGAAATGATGAAATAAATATTTATTTCTAACATAATTTTTAACGATTTTTTCAAATGTTTATGCAATGTTTTGAAGAAAGATTCTTGCAATGTTTAGAAACAAATCTTAGGAAATGATGAAATAAATATTCATTTCTAACATACTTTTTAACGATCTTTTCAAATATTGTTGTAATATTTTGAAGAAAGATTCTTGTAATATTTAGAAACAGATCTTAGGAAATGATGAAATAAATATTTATTTCTAACATAATTTTTAACGATTTTTTCAAATGTTTATGCAATGTTTTGAAGAAAGATTCTTGCAATGTTTAGAAACAAATCTTAGGAAATGATGAAATAAATATTCATTTCTAACATAATTTTTAACGATCTTTTCATATATTTATGCAATATTTTGAAGAAAGATTCTTGTAGTATTTAGAAACACATCTTAGGAAATGATGAAATAATTGTTCATTTCTAACATAATTTTTAAAGATTTTTTCAAATATATATAGAATATTTTGAAGAAAGATTGCTGTAACATTTAGAATCAAATCTTAGGAAATGATGAAATACATATTCATTTCTAACATAATTTTTAACGATTTTTTTCAAATATTTATGGAATATTTTAAAAACAGATAAAAGTTGTATTTACAGGTAATATTAAAGGTAATTCAAAGAAATATTGTTTGAAAAGTTTTCAATACCCGTAAAGCCGGTTTACGTTATTATTCCAGGGTTTATTTCTTATCATTAAAAGCTTTGGTGTACTAAGATTGCAGATGCATTTACCTAGTCTGCTAATGACCACCTTTGGCTGATAATGAGGTACACTACTATTACACCCTATATTTATTTTCTGTTCCTGTAATGTTTGTAGAATTGTCAGTACAAAAAATCATCCAAATATTTGAAAGCTATCGTATAACAAAGATGTCATCATAATTGAATAATTGTACCTTACATAAAATATTTTAAAATTATATTTTTAAAATAAATAAATACATTTGCTCGGCGAAATTAGAAAGCTATAATGCTCAACAAACATTTAATAATATTTGAAACTAAGATATTTGCCATATTTAAAAACAATTAAAAATAATGTAATAAAATATTCATTTCTGACATTATTTTTTAAAGGTTTTCCAAATATTAGTGGAATATGTTGCAAAAATAGATATAGGATATATTTACTGGTCATGCTAAAGATACGTTCATATAAATATATGTCGTCAACTTTTCACAATCCCCTGCCAGTATGTAACTTTGGAATTTTGGGTTTTACCATGAAACTCTCGTGTACTGAGATGTATTATTTACTTTGTCTGCAAACGACTTTGTTTACTTGATAACTTGTTTTGGGATTAGATCCCTACGTTTCTTTCTTAAATATTTCCAAGAAATATTAGTTGCTCTTTACCCGTTATAATTGTACAGAAAACCAGTGGCGTAGGACAAAAGTTTTATTAGAATAAAAAATAAAAAACCCACACATTTAATAACAGCTTTTTAATGTTTTTTTCCTTTTGTTATAGTTCTAAAACCTACATTTTCAATTTTATAAATAAAATTATGAAACGAGAGCGTTGTATTTTTATTTAATAATCTATTTAGTGAAAAATTCGAAAAATATTATTTCAATAAACTTACCGCCCTTTCTACGGGTTAGGCAAAGAAAATACTAAGAAAAAAACCCTGGAAAAAACATCCTAGGAAAGAAAACCTGAGACAAAAATCATTTTGAAAAAATCCAGACAAAACATTTTAGTGATTTAATTTCTGTAGTTTTAGAATTTTAGTTTTGATGGAATTATAAACTAAAATATGCACTCAAATCGGAAAACGTTAATGTTTTCTTTAGTAAATTACCTCGCACACACAGGCTCTTATTTCCCCGGCTTTTTTTTTCACGGCTTTTTATCCTAGATTCGTGATTCTAAAAGAAAACGTTTTGTGTTTAAGAAATTTTTCCTGTGTGTGATAAATACCTAGTTTTTGTAAAATATGAGCCGTTAGTTATTTTCTTCTTGATGTGTTTATAAAGGAAAATATAGTAACTACTATATTTTTTTAACAATATACACTCGACCCTACAAATAGCTCCGCCGCCGCGCCGCCTTTGGTTTTACGTAAGTGGAGAGAACGCTTTACCTTTTGGCAATTATTCCAGGAAATTTCGGTTTCGGCCACAAAGTACCTGTTTACCCCTACCTTTGCTGGTGGTGAGTAATTGTAAAGGGTACGCTATTTGTGACTGAATCACTTGCACGTTGTTTTTCTAAGTAAGCACTGCAAAGTAAGTTAGTGTCCAGTTATACAGTTTATTATTTGAAGTGGTTGGTGTTTAGAGAACAGGGAGCTTTCCAATTAATTACCAGGATCTATTGAACAGTCAGCTGAGTAAGGTAAGTTATTATTATATTTTTTTAAATAAAAATGAGTTCCAAATTAAGAATGGCAAAAAGCCGATACCTAAAAAAATGCAACAGTGTTTCTTATTTTAACCGTTCCGTGCAAAATATCCCATCTACAAGCAATACAGATGAACAGGTAAAAAACAAACTGAATGGTTCAAGCGGGGAAAACTATTCAGTCCAGTCAAATGTTTTAAAATTTCTTCCGTTAAAAACAATTGATGAAGTTGAAAATTTAGAGGCCTTGCTGAATGATCCAGGCAACATGAAAACTTTAGTAAGACTATCTAGCATATTTATAGTTTCTAATAATTATATATTATATACATTTTTTGCCATTTTAGGAGGAAATTTTGTATTTGGTCGGCGGAGACAACTACCACCGCAGCATCTTTTTACAGATGGGAAAACTATTGTCAAAAGAATTGGCACTCAACTATTCGGGTGTAGGAAAGAAAAAAAAATTGCCATTTTGTAATTTAAAGATTTATAAAACGATACTTTGTAAGCAACTAAAATAATAGACTTACTTACCATTACTTATACTCATGTTTACATTTTAGGTGCATGTACGAAACGATATGGAGCAACGGAAGCCGATATAAATAAGTGGACACGACTGCCTCCCTGGACTTTCCCATACTGGAAACTGTTCATATCATCTTTATTCAACAGTAGAGTTATTTTCCTGAAAACGGTTGTTCAAGCGCTATCCTAAAACCTTGCCTCGTAACGAATCGACTTACAAGGCTTGTAAGAAGTCCCGCCAAATATCTGCGGTGCCCCTTAATTTCCTTTTAATATGCAACCAGGCATACTTCATTCTCTACTATATACGTGATATTGTGACTGCAAATTGAGTTTGCTGTGATTTTATAACAGACAGACATTTATTAAAAACCACTTTTTTGGATTCCTAGGGACCCAAAACGGATATTTCAAACAGAACTCGCTATTTAAGTTTATATATAAAAATTCAACGAGGTTTAGTTTTCTTTTTACGGCGAACAATACCTCACATGTCGACATTTTTAAAGCTTAGCATATACAGGGCGCTGACTTTGAATACTTTCCATAGGAAAAATACATGCATTTGTGGAATTGTTTAATTTCCTGCTCCCCAAGTTGAAAAGCGCATTCGAAACAAGTACGCAAAAGAAGGATTATGTTTACAGATGCTACTTTTATTTTTTAAATATCAAATTAAGTATTAAATACAAAATTTTGATAAATAATTTATAACTTGTTGTTGTAATACCGGTTAAAGAAATGAATGTAGCGCCACAGTATGGCAATGGTTCTGAACCAAAGTGCGCGGGGCTGTCCGTACCGCTAGGCCGTCGCGCGGTCTAACTAGTACCGATCGCTATTGCTACCGAGGTAAAATTTTCTAAGTCCCTGAAAATTATATTTTGTAGGGCATAAAAAATCGATTTTTTTATTTTCGCGGAAAAAGATTCTTTGACGCAAACAAATAACAACCGTTAGAATAAAAAAATATTTTTCTAAAAAAGAGGGGGGAGGGGGCCGGTGCGCTTACATATATCCACGAGTGTAATATTTCTTTGCATATTCATATGCTCCATTACGTACTGAGCGATTCAGTGAAAACCCCAGCTTCCTATCTTTTTTCGTTTATTAATTAAAGGAGTTTGAAGTTTCAAATTCCAAGCTTCGTAGAGGGCGCCACAGGAAAATTACGGAGTTCTTCAAAAAACATATCGATAGCCCCTTGCGAGGTCTGTCGACATATGAAGTTTAAAAAAATTCCTTGGAGCAGTTTTTGAGAAATAATTTTTTGAAAATTTCCAAAATTTTGAAATTTCGTAATTTAGGCCCCTTATAATTTTTCAAAAAACTTTTTATATCACCTCATTTTACCCTTCATATACTATTCAGAAAATAAAAATCATTTGAATCGATTCATCCGTTTTCGAGTAATTGGGCGTTAAACTCAAAAATTTCAAAAAATCATAGCGCCCTTCAGTTTAAAGCTAGCGAGTTCCGCAAAAACTAACAGATTTGTCTTATAACCCTCTATCGTTATCCGCGATAAAAGTTTCAAAATTGTAATCACGAAAAAAGTGATACCAAAAAAACATGCGTAACTTCCGCTTCCGGTTTCGGATTTTTTTGAAAAGCTTATTTTTTCGATGAATTTTCGATACACCCCCGCATTCCAAAGCGCATCAAAATCGGAGCAATACTTTCGGCTGTAGGAGCGTCACATACATACATACGTACATACGTACGTACGTACATACCCACCCACAGACAGACATTTTTTAAAAACCACTTTTTTGGGTTCCTAGAGACCCAAAAAGGATATTTGCGTTAAAATCTCGATTTCGAAAATTTTCATGAATTCAATACTTACCCTATACCTATAAGGTATGGGAAAGTAAAAATGCTGACCCTATCAGATGGTCTTCCAAAATATTTAGGTAAACATTCAACAGAGTGAGGATTTTTGTCCGTCGAAACAAGATTATTGTACAGATTAATGATACCATTATTCGTAAAAGTATCTTCATCGGTAAATGAAAAACTGACAGCAAAGTTTGGTTTATTTGCAACTTTTCTTAGTATGAATCTGAAAACACCATTCTTAAAGCGTAATCAGAAACAATAAGGGCTTATACCCGCTGGAGATGGTATGGCATATAATTTTGTACAATAAACATATAACAATAACTTAAATTTTGTTTTGATGGGTAATTAAAAGCCTACTGTTGCAGTTTATTGATTAAAATACAAAATCGTCTCTATCTCCGAAACAGTTGGTTTGCGGACGCTTTTTGATTAAGAAAAATAATTTAAGTTCATTTGCTTATCCAAGTATTTAAAAAAGGGGTAGCCCCGTTGTTGTTGTTGACACTCGGTATTTATAAATGCAACTACTTGAAGTTTTTAGCTTAAATAATATGAGACAAATTTTAGTTTCATTAATGTACCAATAAATAAGGTGACATTTGATAATTATCGTGCACTTCGAGCTACTTTAGTATGTTTGTGACAAAAATTTAGACAAAATGAGAATCGACATTGCATTAAGGAAGATTTTGTACAAAGCTGTGGAATATACGAAAGTTAAGCACACCGATTTGTCATTTTCTCGTACATATTAGTCGTTTCCCGTAAGCTTTCTAGCACCTACAAAATGTAAACGTTAGTAGCAATAATTATTAGAAATACCGCGTTCAATACTGGATGAGATTGGGTTAGAGATGAGATATTTTGGATCTGTGGCTGTAGGTTGCAATGGAGGAGCGGGGTTATATTTGGATATTGCGAAGCCTGTCGAGAGGGTTGTGTTGTGGTGTATCAGGCGGGGGTGTATTATACTGTTTGAGTGTTAGGCGCACTTTCTCATAATGGCCTGTTAATTTTTTAGCACCTGGTTGATAGCACTTTCTAACTTGGTACTCTGATATTTTGGCTGCGCGGGAATTAAAATGCCATTTATCCCACAGGTGAACCGCGTAAAATGCATGAAAGCCCCGAGCTCGTGTATGATTTTCCTTGTACTGTCAGAGGACACTCGCTTTGTTACTTATATTGTGATACAAAATAGGAAAACCCACACACACGACGTTTGAAAATTAAATTTACATACGAGATCAATAAAAATTATCTTTTTAAACTGAATTCGATTTTGTTAAGTGTTTCTTGAATACTTCTGTGAAATTTATATTAAATAAAAAGTACACAATCATTCCATTAATAACTTCAACAGCTTTATTATATTTATTAATTTGTTAACGACTTAAACTTTTTAATTCTTAAGATATTTTACAAAAAATGATTATAGTAAGAAATCTTTATAAAAAAATTGCAGAAGAATCTTTAAATTGTTTAATTTTTGATAATTAATACCTTATGAATCAACACTGAATTCAGCAATTATTTAGACCAATAAATGTGTTTATTAAACAAACAATAAAGACGTTATGTATAAGCAGTGTTTGATTTTCATAACCCTGTGTTTAAATTATTATAACTTAATAGTATTTCATAAATCCTTAATTAATTTACATTGTCTGACAACGTCCGTTATAATTTTCTTGTCTTCTTGTCTTGTTCACTAGATGGAACTATGGTTTGATGATATGGAATTTCGTGATGACAGATTTTGCATTTATTACTGAAATTAGGTAGATACGGTCAACCATACATTTGAGTGACATTTAAAGAAAGCTTAAAGACGTGCTTAAACCAGAAAAATATCACTGATGCTCAGACAGCGTTGCCACACGTATTATCTTTGACTATTTCGAAATAATATTTACCGAATAACAGTGAATGACTGGCAACAACTATTAACTTTTTGTTCTAAAACCTGCTGCATAATTTCATTAATTTCAATGTCTTGATTCTGATCTAATTGGAGAGTGCGGGCGTTCTTTAATGAGAAATTTTGGGTTGGTTTAAGTAATTTGCGGTTGAAGAACTCTGATGACGTAGCTCCACATCCCTCATTACGAGAGCAGTGTTTTAAGTTGGATAAATGACCACTAGGTGGCGGTATTAAGATGTGTCATTACTATTTTCGTAAAATTTTACATTTGTAATTGTGAGAATAGTGGCAGCTTCGAAACTGACCGAGTAGTTTGTTTACAGTGAGCGTTTAAAAAAAAGACAATTTTGTGAAAAAATTAAAATTTCACGTGAAGGTTTTCGTTGGATGATTTTTGCGATTTTAGTAAAGGTCTAGCTCAACAACAATGCATAGAATCTCTTCGTTCAACGTTTGGTAATGAAGCACCATCAGAAAAGACGGTTTACAATTGGTTTCCAGAATTTCGTCATGGTCGTGCATCCGTCATTGATGAATTTCGTGAAGGTCGACCGGAATCGGTTGTTATTCCAAACAATATTGATGATGTGCCCAACATGATTGAAGAAGATCGGCATGTGCCTTACAGTGAGATAGAGGCATCCTTAGGCATATCGAAGACTGCACTACATTCGATTTTGCATGAACATTTAGCTGTGAAGAAGATCTGTTCCCGATGAATTTCGCATAATTTGACCCAAGCTCAAAAAAAGGCCCGTGTTAATTGGTGTAAGGAAATCTTAAAAAAATTCGACCGAGGAACTGCAAAATCCGTATACAACATCGTAACAGGTGACGAAACTTGGATATATTAGTATAAACCGGAAACTATGCAACAATCCACTATTTAGGTGATCCAAGATGAACCGAATCCCACAAAAATTGCTCGTTCACGAAGCACTTCCAAGAAAATGCTCACTTGTT
The DNA here is from genome assembly GCA_014611495.1 of Limonius californicus. Classification (NCBI taxonomy): domain Eukaryota; kingdom Metazoa; phylum Arthropoda; class Insecta; order Coleoptera; family Elateridae; genus Limonius; species Limonius californicus. Next base: position 5,879 of record JABXWE010042690.1, on the reverse strand, counting down.
TTTTCGGTTGTACTGGACATGCCGCAACGATTACTTTAGAGGATCGAATAACAGTTAACGCTGAATGGTATACAACAATTGTTTGCCAGAAGTCATCGACGAAATCAGGAAAAACAACCGAAAACGTCGCATCATTCTTCATCATGAGGATGCCAGCTCGCACACAGCACGTCAAACAATTGATTATTTGAAGGAGAGAGGAGAGAAACATCGAATTAATGTCTCATTGCCCGTATTTTGGTCGCATTTCTATCGTTCGGATTCGACGTTAAACTGTAGGTTCCCCGTGTTTCTATCTTAGCGCTGAGGAGAAACACGTGGCAAAGAAGAGGCCGATACCCAGCTGTGGGACGGAAAGGCTGTTGATGATCATGCCCGTATTCGCCTGATTTATCGCCTAATGACTCTTTGTGTTCCTGAATGTCGAACAAAAAATGCATGGATAGCGATGTTCATCACCTCAAGAAGCTGCTGAAAGCCTTCAAAAACCATGTTACCAACTTCAGAGTGAAAAAAAAATGTTTCGAGAATTGATTTGAACGCATGCAAAAGTATATAAATCTTAAAGGGCGTATATTTAGAAAAGCAATAAAACAGTCCGTTCCAAAAACATTCTTCTTTCTTAGTTTTTGTAAAAAGGTTGCTGTCGTCAACAGCCTTTCACGTCCTACTGTTAGGCTTCGCTCTCTTCGCTCCTTAGCGCTAAGGGAAAAGCGCGGGGACCAGTTTATCGCCAAATCCAACAACAAAAATTATACAAAAGATTTTTGGCAGTAAGATCCCACAGTTAGCAACAGGATTCGGGAATGATTTATGGTGGGTTGCAGCATAATACTTTTGTACACTACAGAGGTAAAGCTGGGGAATCGTTTCCTCCAGAGGGCGAACGCTCTGTAACAGAGCTCTTACCATTGTATATTTGTATATGGTACATGCAATCTTATAATAAGGAATTTTGGTTTTGCCCCAAACTTGTAATCTCTTGTAAAATTATTTGTAAATCCAGGATACCAATACCGATCGCCCAGCTCGTTACGTTCAAGTAGAAAACAGGTCCGTAATGAGTATCACGCAAAAGTTAACTTTTGCTGCGGATGTCAGTAACAAAATTTACCTTATTATGTACCGGATAGTTTTCTCGACGAGAGCTTAGCTTGAGTTTTTAAGCCGCTTACGTGTTAAAACCGCCTGAGGTAGATTTGTTCTTATAAAATTGCATGTACTATAAGCGTTTAGGTAGGTCAGCCTCTCTTCCACTGCAACCTGAAGAATCTATTGTGGAGTTTTAACCCCTTTCATAGTTCCTCTCTGAGTCGTATATACCCTATGAAACGTGGTATCTCTTTGGGATAGACTAACCTAAGATTTGGGGTGTTTCATTTTCTTCATGACAGAAGCGATGGGTACTATACTGGACTATACCAATTTTCTTCAGATGATATCTTAGTCGGCAGTGCCCAGTTCTTTAATTATTCTTAGTTCAGTTTTGGTAAGGTTGTTCTTGTTGTCCTGTTTGTTGTGAGTTGATCGAGATGAATCATTTTACATGGTTTTGTGTCGAAATTTCTTCCCAGTATTTAAGTTTTTGTTGGTCTAACCAGTCGGTGCTTAGACGTTTGACCGAACAGCCGAGGGCCCCCCAGAAGAGGTCTGGGACTATGAGTGTAGTTTCGGCACCTTCTCTTGCAAGTTCAGCTGCAATTTAATTGCCTATTACGCCTGGACCCATTTTAAAGATACTTTAATCCTCTTGGCATAGTGATTTAATTTTTCCCGGTATTCCCATACCAATTTCGATTATATTTTATCTGCATTTAGGGCCAGAAGAGCCGCTTGACTGTCAGGGAAGATACATGTTCTGCCGTAGAGGTTATTTATTTCGATGTTCGATGCCTGGGTTTCGGCCTGACACACAGTAGGGATTTTGCTTAACACCTTTGAGATCCTTATACCGGGACCATATATGCCTGTGCCTCTTCCTCTGTTTTAGAGTTATCTTTATACTGGACTATTGATCATTGTTCAGTGTTGAATGTGGTGGCAACTAGTTTGCCACTCGGTTCCTTTAGTAAGGGCAAAGGAAAATGGTATCTCAAATTTAATTTTGTGATAATTCTATTCGTTATTCTATTGAATGCCCCTCCTTCACATCGTTAACGATTTTCATGTGTGTATGTTTGCCATTAAATTTAACTAACAACTAACAAGCTGATCTTGTTTGAGTAGGTATTTTTTAGAGCTTTATGGAGTCGCTGGCAGTTCAACCAGTTCGTGGCAAAAGCTTCTTCAGGAGCTTCTTTTGGTCTTTCTGATTTTTTATGATAGTCTGTTAGAATACATTTGTACTCTGCCCAATCGCCAATTGTCTTGGCTTTATTAAAAAGTTTTCTCAGTTTTGTTCTTCGATGGGTAAGGTCTTGATTCCACTAGGAAACTTTCCTGCCCTCCTTTCTAAGTTTTTGAGCAATCTTCATAGGTTGCTGTGATAACGATATTTAGATAGTTTACAGCATATTCTAGAATTTATTCCAATGTAATGTTGGTATCTATATTTTTCAATCCGAACTTGAGGTGCTCTTTATATGCTACCTAATCAGTTCGTCTTCGATTTCCGCTTATTTAAGTATATGTAGAAGCCGCTTCGATGTCAAACCTTGTATGTCTATGGTCTGACATGGATGGATCTTGTGAAACATTCCAGTTTATAATTCTATTGCCGATATAAGGCATGCTCAATGTCAAGTCGAGTAGCTCTTGTCGGATAAAATTCACAAAAGTTCAAGTGTTGTTCTTGTACTCTATATCTAGGTTGTTACTAACAATAAAACCTAATAGGTATTCACCTCTGTTGTTGATGCTTGTGCTATCGTATATTGTGTGATTGCAACCATTGGATGCGATGCATTTGCATCACATCCAATGGTTATTTGTTTGTTCCTCCTATTGAGTGGCGAACGAAGTCTCTAATATCGTCAGAAGGAGATTTTTTGAGTCCCTTGGAAAATACTACGTTAATTCAGCTATTTAAAACTATTGTTTCCAGGAAAATATTAATAGTGTTACTTACCATAAAATTTTTCAATAATCAGATAATGGTGGAAGATCCTACTCCAAGAGCAGGAATTGTTATACACATGGTGTATTATAAAGTTCATCAAAATAACGTAAGTTTATAACCTACAGCCTCGACGGAAGAAAAATTCTAACGACTTGCCTGCAAATACAGCTCTTAAAATAGCACAATTAAAACAGAATAATGGTAATTACTAAAGAAAAGGTCGTAAGTACAGAATAATCGAAAATAACGTCTTCAGAATGTTTAAATATATAGATAAATTGACATTAAAAATCCAAGTAGTAATATGATCATTAAAAATGTTATTTAACTTCTATACTTAGTTAAATCTACAAGATTGTGTATATAATAAAAAAAGATATATCTTTGCACTAATAAAAATAATTTTCAATTCCATTCTATTCCCAATAAATGAATAAAAGCATTACAAATATTGATTTCCGTAGATACTAGTTAAGATAGTTTTGAATTGACAAGAAGCGCCATTATTATAGTGCCTGCTTTTAAATTTGGAAAAGTGTCGTTTCTAAATCGCCCTGAACATAATTTCACAGCGTATAAAACGAAATAATATATTGTTAGAAATTTGGTAATATGCGATAATGCCAAATACTTATAACTGTTAATTCGAATATCATCTATTTAGTAAGATTTTAATTAGATCGTTTACTTAACGACCGACGTCGTAACTACTTAACGATAGTTATAAAACCGCCATTATTATTTTATATTTTACCCCCTTTGAATTTTTGAATATTGTTACGACCATTACTGGGAATAAAGGCAGTGCAATCATGTTCACAAATTTTCTAAATATCTTTTTGCCATTTGTGGATTTCATTATAGCTAATACTTTGTTATATAGACTTAGAAATTTGAAATAATTACGACACACTTATTAAAAACAAATTGCATTCGCATTGTAAATTTAATCACGATTAAATTAGCCTATCGGGGGTTTTGCAAACAAAAAATAAACGACATTAACACAAAGTTATCATAAACCGTGCATGAAAACGAAAGCTCGTTTAATTTGCAACTGCTTGTGTTAGTGTATTCTAAATTAACACACGCGACTCCTTTATATTCTGTTGTCACTTTCTGCTGATTAAGCTGTTTGGCTTCTACTCCCTTCACTAGTATATTTGATGTCGCAGAACTTATTGGCATCTGCATTAGTTTTTGGGTCCTAAATGATCAAACTAAGAACAACCATTTTCAAGTCAGCAATCCTTTGCAAATGCACACATAATTCTGCAATTGCGACCTTCATTTCCATGTAAATCTGATTTCGTTTGGGTGAATTAAATTAATGGTTATATCTTCATTCAGGATTGTGATAAAATATATAGTTGCAGCTAGCATTTTGTTCGAAGTTAAGAATGGAAATTTAAATACACGTAACCCTCGATTGAATGTACCCTGATATAACGAATTTTAAATTTATAGGACAAGTAATAATAATAGTGCAATATATACATAAATAATGCCCTTAAACCCACTAAAATCTTAAATTCAAACCTTGTTTATTTACTTGTTTCGGAAAAAATAGCCAATCCTAGGTAACCTAAAATATCCTAAATACAACTAACATTAATATTAAGAGTAATTATTATTATATGTATACATGGTGTGCCATAACTCGCGATAAGACGCCTCGTAGCGTTGTTCAAGTGTGCATACTAAATATAAAACAGCTAAAATATTTATTTTCCGCAGATTAGTTTTTTCACATGAAGCACGAAAGAAGTGGTAACTTGGGCAACTGATGTAATATGCATGTTGAATGCTCTATGAAAAATATTTTTGCAGTTACTATAGAAAACTATTAAAATATGTTACATAATTATTATCATCTAGTCCCGTCGACGCTTTTAACAACACCAATCAACCAATAAACAACTCATTTCCACATCACCATGAAGTAGAATTACCGGAGCCAATATGCTTAACCCACAGCTGCATAAAGTAGTTATCAATCCTTTTCAGTAGGTAAACACAACTCACTTATAAACAAAAAGAATAAAAACAACGGGCAGAAACAAATCAAAATTTAAAACATTAATGGAACTGTTCAAAATGCCCACCACCAATATTATGATATTTTGTACATCTCACTGCAATTGAACTTTGTAGTCGTTGGAAAATATGTTCGTTTACAGTTGCAGCCGCTTGGTTGGTACGATTTGTTAATACGTCCACATTGTTCACTGATGTGAAATATAGAAAAATCTTTCAGATAACCCCATAAATAAAAATTCCAGGGCGTTAGATCAGGTGACCTTGGTGACCAAGCTATAGCACCCCCACGACCAATCCATCGATCGTGAAAATGATTTTGAAGCCAATCTCGAAACATAATTCCATAATGGGCTGGAGCACCATCTTGTTGATGCCACATTTTTTGTCTAATTATCAGTGGAACATTTTTCAATAGTATTTGAAAATATTCATTAAAAAAATAGCACAATTTTCAGCATTAAGACGATTTGGCAGAATAGAAGGGCATAATTATTACCTGCCCAAAGTTTAACGTCGTATCGATATTGATGACTACGAACATGAGTTGCATGAGGGTTCTCATCTGCCCACATAGTATATATATATATATATATATATGTATATGTATATTACGTGGGCAGATGATAAAATACATATACATATGTATATACATTGCTATGTAACTTGTCTATAAATATAAATAAACAAATAGCCCCACGTTGACAAGCCATAAATATATGCTATGTAGTATAATTTATAATAATAATGTATTCACCCCACGTTGATGGTGACAAAATAAATG
>JABXWE010042688.1:0-13702 GCA_014611495.1 Limonius californicus | reverse complement strand
ATATATATATATATATATATATATATATATATATATATATATATATATATGTATAAATAGGAGCAAATTACGTTGACACCTGTGAGAAAATTGTCAAAATAGTCATGTGACCGCTGGTAATGTAGAATTCGAACAAGATTTTATAATATTAGGTTAATGCATAAGTTCGTAGGGCTTTTATTTATTTATTTTACATGAAGGTAGGGCAAAGCGAACAAGCTGCAGCAATAAAGTCCGCGAGGGAGACAAGAGAAAGTGCGTGGAGTGTCGGCAGGCGGGGTAAACACGTGGTAAACATATTCTTCTCTGCCCTCTGTGATCGTTAATAAACACCAGAAAATGCTCTTCCCGCGCATCGATGCGACGCCGACTTTGTACAAAATTCTGTATGTTTTAGAACATGAATCTACAGAATTTTGTACAAAATTTTGCTGAATTTTGTAAAAACACTTTGAACAAAAGTTTGTACACAATTCTGTGCCGTGTCATACAGGCCTTAGATAAGCCTCAGCAGATGTTATTATCTCACTATTCAATCTAGGTTTAAAATACGCAATAAGAAAGATGTCGGTGCAAAGATCAAGCCTGTTGTTTAATAAATCAATACAACTGGCAGCACACGTATTATTAATATTATTAGCCCGCAACATCCCATTGTTGGGCAAGGGCTTCCCCCGTAAGGGGGGTTGTTGATCTACTCTCCCATAGTGATCAATCCTCGTGGGAGAGAGGCGCCGCGTTATCGCAACCTTCGGGTCACCCATCCAAGTACTGACCGGAGACCACGCTGTCTTAACTCTCCTGATCGTACGTGAACGGGTGACGAATGTGCGCAACCCGGGACCTGGCAGCATACGTAGACAATATAAATATAATTGCAACATCTATTTCCGCAACCAAAGAAGCATATATTCAACTACAGCAACAAGCACAAGAAATGAGATTATACATCTATGTAGAAAAAGAAGTTGCTAAAGCAAACAAGATCGAATAGGCTAGAGCAGAACATAACAATAGAAGATGATAACATTGAAGTAGTAGAGCACTTCACATATCTAGGAGTTAACATCGCAGGGGATGGGGAAGTGAGGACACAGAAATTCGAAGAAAAATAATGTTAACTAACAGAGCATATTTTGCCTTAGCGACAACATCTAGAGCAAGAGAAGTGCATACAAAAATTCGCATACATAAAACAATTATACGTCCCATTTTATCCTATGGAAGTGAAACATGGACTCTCGCGAAAAAAGCAACAGATGCGGTAATGTTTTTGAAAGGAAAATATTAAGACGAATATTAGGACCAGTGAAGGACAACGGAGAATGGAGGGTAAGATACAATCATGAAATATACCAATATTTAGAAGAACCTCCAGTTGAAACCTTCATAAAACTACAAAGGCTGCAGTAGGCGGGGCATGTCATAAGGATGGTAGCCACAAGAAACCCGAAAAGAGCTCTCAATGGAAATATGGATGGAAGGAGGCCAGTAGGGAGACCACGGAAGAGATAGCGAGATGAGATCGACGACGTGGAGGCCAAGGCCCGACTTACGCTGCAGCGCCATAGGAGAGAGAGAGAGAGAGAGATGCTATTATCTTACTAACACAAATATTTGTTAGCATTTTACAACTTGTTATGTTGTTTGTAGAATTCCGAAAATAGGATATAGACAGTTTTAAACATAGACAGTCATCTTCATATTATTAGAATACGTAACTGTTTAACACGAAAAGTAGATAAGTTAATTGTAATACTTGCAACTACTAAAATAAATTTAAAAAGAATGTAACAAAATAATACTGGTACATCTTCATGCAATCATATTTATTTTTCTAGAATGTTCTCCAAACCAACATTTTACTAAGTAATTATGCTATTAACATTTTTGCAACCTATCACATGTCTGTATATTTCGAGATTTAGTTTTGGCAGGAATAACAAGAAATATATTCAACTGTTATCTATTTTTGAACAATTATGACTGTATCATAACACTAAAGTATAAGTGACTGTTGTACTGCTCTGTTACGACACGACATTAGAAAGTTATTGTATTAGTCGTTATACCATAAGCCTCTTTCTCTATAATCCATTCGCTCTCGAGAAAGCCTGGTAACCGTTTTTTCTACTTGTGGGGTTCGTGTACAAACATAGGGGACCTACTTCTAACGCGGGTTCCAAACCGCCAAAAGTGTCTACACTGCAAGTCTACCAAGTTTAGTATCATTACAGGAATCTTTGAACATTTACGACCAATTACAGGGATTTTTATTTTAGACCTCACGTGACAGTGCCCTTACAGTTAAATCAGATCCGCACAATTTATCAAACATAGCGCATTGCTTATGCAGTTGAAAGTTTATTATTCAGCATGGGTCGCAAACCGTTTTTAGCTTCAAAATCTTGTTTGTTTTAAAAAAACAAGCTTTAAAGAAAAAATTAAAAAAATGCGTACAGTTTGGAGTACATAGTGCAACTACTTCTGCATCAAATATGGATACAAACAGTTCTGTAGATATAGCGGATGCGTTTTTTAATGCACTACCTTCTCTGATAGCGGTACCAAAGTGAGTGTGGATGGGTTTGATGTACTGGTGAAATTTTATTGAACAGTGTTAGACAAAACAAAAACTATCAGTGGCTTGAAGAACGACGGAAACGACTAACAGCTTCAAACTTTGGTGGAATTTGTAAAATACGCCGGTCGACATCTTGTGCCAACACTGTAAAAAATATTATATACCAACAATTTTCGGGAAATATTGGTACATGTTATAGAAGCGATAATGAGCATCAACCGATTGTGTATACAAGGTGTCTCACGACGTGAGGTTATTCGTTCACCTATATGTTCGAGAGGTGAAAAGAAATATATTCTTTGTGGCTTTCGCGGTTTTTCGAACTGTCAATATTATTAGAATTTACTTTCGGCCTAGACCGCGTCGTCATTTCGGAACTACACCCAGCATTATCACATAATGACGGACCTGTAGCTTGTCTGCCTTTACAAGCATTTGCTCTAGCAACAAATATTGCTCAAACTTCTAGAGTTCTAGCTTCTAGAAGTTTGAGCAATATTTGTTGCTAGAGCAAATGCTTGTAAAGGCAGACAAGCTACAGGTCGGGCCTTAGCTGATAATGCTGGGCGTAGTTCCCAAATGACGACGCGGTTTAGGCCGAAAGTAAATTGTAATATTGACAGGTAAACAGAAGTCGAAACTAAAAAGTGGTCATTTTTCCTAATCGACCATTATAGAAATTATGGCCTGTTTTAGTTAAATACTGAATCAGCCGGAACAATAAATGATATTAAATGGTGTTTACAAACTGTCTACGTTACTATGGAAATGATATTATTTACTTATCAAACAGTACAGCTCCTTAAAGTTGATTTCTCTGCTTGCGCTTATTAACAGTCTTGATGTTTACTTTTACAACGCGAGAACACGCCGATATCCATTACATGTACGGCTTTTGTGATAGAAACTCAGTAGCAGCAGCTCGAGAACATGGGTTGAGATTTCCAAATCGGCGACTACCAGATGAACGAGTTTTCCAAAGAGTGCACAATCACCTACGTGAACTAAGCGTCCAATACAGCAAGTACTACACAATGAGAACAACATCCTGCGAGAAATTGATAATAATCCCAGCACCTCTATTCGTCATATATCTGTACGAGTTAATGTACCACAAATGCGAGTTTGGAGAACATTAAAACGTCATGGTTTCCATCCATTTCATATCCAGCTTGTGCAGGCCGTCTTACCTACACATTTTGCTAGTCGTATGAAAAAATCGAAACCTAAGTAATAGAATTTTATTCGCGGATGAGACAACGTTTACAAGGAATTGATAATGAACAGAAAGAACAGCCACTCTTGGGATTTGGAGAATCCACACGAAATCACAGTATTAAATTATCAACATATGTTTTCAGTAAATATCTGGTGTGGAATTATTGATAATATGCTCATTGGTCCATTCGTTTTTGAGAACCATTTACCCGCCGACAGATATTTAAATTTTCTAGAAGATTTGGAAGGATTGTTAGATGATGTCCCTCTGGCGATCAGACAGTATGTGGTACCAGCGCGATGGTGCATCTGCGCGCTTTGCGTTACGTGTAAGACAATTTTTGAATCAACGGTTTGAAGGACATGTAGAGTAGGGAGAGAAGAACAACACCCCTGGCCCCCAAGATCTCCGGACTTAACTTGTTTAGATTATTATTTGTAGCGCCATATGAAAGATATGGTATACCAAACAGCATCAGAGACTGTTCAAGATCTTAGGAGACGCATTTTAGAGGCAGCATAATTTAATCGGAATAACACTGATATGTTGCGTAGGGCAACCAGATCTCTCTTAAGAGCCACAATGTGTCTCGAGAGCAATGGTGGCCATTTTGAACAATCTTTATAGTGAATTTAAACTAAAATAATAATAAATATTGGCGAAGGTACATGAAATTGCAATTATTTAATAAATAATAATTTAACACTCTGTATTTTGGCCAGTAGCTGGTAATCTGGCTCTCAGATTTATTTCCTTCCAGAAGACGTTGGTGAACAGTTTCTATGCTAACCTGCACATTATGTACTGCTGAAAGTTGTCTTTGGAGGACTCTTGTGGTGGTAAAGCGCTCTCTTAGTGCACGCATTTGAAGAAAACGATCTTCTACAGCGGTAATAGCACGTGGTCGCCCTTGCCCTGGTCGCCTGTCATGTTCGTTAGTTTCTCTGAAACGCTGTATGACCCGAGAACTTATTGTGTGGTTCACCCCAAGCCTGTCAGCGATAGCGCGGAAAGAATACCCTTCTTCGGACAAAGTAAAGGTTGTGACACACTCAACACGACTTAAATTTCTTGAGATACGTTGCATTTTAAATAAGACTAAACGTACAAGCAATTGTTTGATGACAGCTACACGATTTGATACGTTTTAAAATAAAACGAAAATGTAAGTAAATTGTAAATGTGCATGTAAAATTGATTAAATTTTATAACATTGTTAAAGATGTAGAAACAGACCAAGTGTTACATGTGTCTATCAGGTTTGTATTTGGTTCAAGTAGATAGCGCACTACTTTTCTTTTATCGCAACATTAATAATTGGTGCTTTAATTTCTTGGAGCAGTGTACATAATGCTTAGACTTTGAGAATGTTCGGCTTCCCCTGAAGTGGATGCGTACCAAATTTCAGCTTGATTCGCCAGTGTTTTTCTGAAGTATACCCAGTGACAGAAATATTTCTGCGTCTTTAGGGCGCCATAACTTCTTAAGGTAACAGTTTTCGACTAAGGTGTGTATGTTTTAATGGATCCCATTTGACCTCTAGAAGCTGTAGTTAAACTGTATCCCTATACTTTCAGGACACCCTACATTTGCTTAATTTAGTCCTTCACAGATTTCTTCTACTTTATTACCATAACGTCCAATTAAAACAGGCAAGTTATTAACTAAACTTGATACTTATTGCACAAAACGTTACTTAAATTTCACAGTTTTAGCACAGCGTATGTTTAACAAAACTCTGCAGTTTGTTTCTATTCTTCTATTGTACAAAGCAGCCGAAAAATGTTACGCCCAAAACAATGTCGGCTAAAATAGTAAAATTGTTTACCAAAAAATATATTATTCCCAAATTAAGTAAAAATTTGTATTAATCTGCGAATTTCATGGCACCATGTATATTATTACCAATATTTGTTTACTTATCGCAACTGTTACTCGACGTTACTGTATTGAGACCTGCCACCAACAAGATCACTTTGGAAACGAATTTGGATTATCAACTATTGCATGTGATTGGTGACCCGTGCGCGTCATTAAATTATCAGATATTTTGGACTTTTGCACCCAAAACAGTGAAGAAATTCCATTAATCAGACTCTTAGTTACTTGGCTGTAGTTCCAATCAGTAACTACTATTTTCCAATGCCTGCTTGGATTTGCTTGTTCAAGGTAAGGAATTCAAAATATTCTATTAATAATGGATTATGTAGCGTTTAATAAAAGTTGGAAATAAAGTAGTTCTGGTTTATGGCTATCGTTGACTCACAAACCAATGTTTTCATAATCTTTGTATCCACAATCGGTAAAATGTTACTCATTTCGTTCTTAATTGGAGTTCCCAAATTTTATCACGTTTAGGTTATCGAACTCGTACAAATATATGGGGCGCATTCGATATTTAATAGAGTTTTATGAAAAAGTATACTAAAGAATACTATTTCCAATACTATACAACTGCAAGTACTATTTTCGTAGTATACAGGATAATTGCATCAAACATTTTTTTGACGGTGGTCTTATAGTTGGGTAGCGTCTGATACATAAATCGCGGTCTGCAGCCGTATCATCGCGACATTCACCAAAAATTAGCAATAAATCTGTATTCTTGTTATTTGAAAACATCTTACATAAAATGTAAGTAAATTGATAGCGCTACTTAGTATGGTCATAACAGGTAACATTGATTCAACCAAAGAAAAAGCTATTTTGGTTCTATGCTATATGTATGTTGGGTTGCATATTTGTGTAGAAATACCATACCTGATATGTTTCTTAATGTAATGATTGGTTGAAAGTCACAAATTAGTTACCTAATTGGCCAACAGATATGAAAAAATTATTCGTAAAATTAGTTTATCCCCAGAATATTTCTATATCATATCACAGCAAGGTTTTGTAGATCTATAAAATTATTAAATGAAAATAAACTTAGTTTACATCTTTACATCAATGTGTGGACGTGGATAAAATTAATATATGCAATAAGCATTTAATAAACAACTTTTACTTAAAAGATTTATTTCTAATATGAGTATTACTAGAAGAAAACAGGAGTCTCGTCCAGTATATGGCAATTAAAAATACGAAATATTAACGATTTAGGTGACTACTTGAACTACCTTGACTACGAAATCGCGCCAAGAAAAAATTAATAGCTTTTCCAAATCAATTTATTTAAAAGTGTGCCATATCCACAGTAACTGCGGTTGATAATTAATTTAGAATGATATGCTAAAAATGTAATTACTCACCTTATTCCTACTTAAAAAAGCAAAAGTCAATTTAATTTTTTTCCAGCATGGGTTCAATATTAACACGATCGAAATTAACATAGGTATATTAAACCTAGAAGTAATCATTCCAGACCAAATTTAATTAAAAATGCATACAAAGCGAAAGGAAGTACTGAATAGGAGTATTATTTATAGACACCCACTGTATTTACATGTATGAGTAAGAAATTTTGATTACAAAATAGTAAAATATTAAAAGCAAATCCATTGATTATACGTTGGGCAATCAAAAATTTCAGAACAATCACATACTATCTTGAGCACCTCTGTATTATATAGTCAAAACTACTGGGGTTTAAAACGGAAACATAGATACAGACAGGCCAATACAATCCCCAGAACGTATTCCCTTCGATTACAGCATTTTAAAGCAAATCTCTGCAAGAATATTAGGATATCCTTCAACTGACAACTATTACCTAAATGAATTGAGATTACAAGGGCAGAAATTATAACCTAGCCAGCTGCACCACAGACTTAATTCCTCTACATTTTTCTTAGTTTCAAGAATATTACGACAATCTCAATTACGGTTGTTTCCTAAATGGATTGAAATTTCAAAGACAGACATTTAAACTTGGCCAACTCTAATCCCACACTTAATCCCTCAACATTTTCGTTAGTATCGACCAAATTACGGGTAGCAATAAAATACGCTCCTCCAACAATGTTTTCCAATTAGCGAAGTCCAGACAAAAATTGAACGAAGTGATCTTATACAGTGGCCTGCTCGATTACCAGACCTACTACGTCTAAATATGTATCATCTGTCTACCAAATCACAAATGTTAATTTAGAATGTGTTCCTATACGGTTTGTTCACAAAGTTAAACAGTTACTTAGGATTTGTACTAGAAAATGCCATCTTAAATACTGGCCAATTCAATTGCCCGACTTAATCTCTCTAGAAGAGTGAGACTTATTTATAAAACTAGGTGCCTTTTTTAAAATATCCTTTTAAAGATAGCCATCAATTATATATGGAAGCTACATGGATCGGGTTTGAGGAACTTGTAATCTGGCCAGCTGAACCCCCAGATCTAAACCCAACTTGATTTTTCTACTGAATCTGACATTAATTTAAAACAACTTGTCTTATACACTGGCCAGTTCGATTACCAGGCATAATTCCTCCTTCCTATGTGTGTCAAACCTTCAACTACATGAATCGGGTATTGCAAAAATACATTTTATACACTGGCCATTTTGATTAACAGACTTAATATCTTTTGGTTGTTGCATGTCTGTCAAATCCAGTGCACTAATTTTTCTTAAAGTATAATTTTGGTATGGATCCATCCATCAAGATGCAATGAGAAGATCTTAAAAACTGACGAGCTAGATCCCCAGACCTGATCCACATATATCTACATGTTTGTCAGATGTCTCTAGACAACACGTACAACTTGATAATTTCCCACTCGACGATTTTACCGCAACTGCTGATTAACAGCCTTAAAAGTTATACCTTTACCTAGACAGGTTGAGATTGGGAAGGAAGATCTTAAAAACTCACTCGCTGCTTCCCCTCAACCGATTCATATACATGTACAATAAAGAAACTTGCTAATTTACCCTAAAGCATTTAACCGCAACTGTTGATTACCAGACTTTAAGTTATACCTTCGCCTAAATGGATCAGAATTAGGAAGGCAGATAATTAAAACTGACCAGCTCGATCCCCAGACTTAATCCATATATACGTTTGTCACGTATCTATTGAATGAAACGTGTATCATGGGACCCCTTTAAGGATTTTAAGGTAACTGTATACTGACAGACTAAAAGTTATAGGTTTATCTAGATGGATTAGGATTGGTAAGGCAGATCTTAAAAACTGACCCGCTGGATCCCCAGACCTGATATATATATATATATATATATGTATATGTTTGTCACATGTCTACTAAATGAAACATGCAACTTGAGACCCCTTCAAGGATTTTAAGACAACTGTAGATTGACAGACTAAAAGTTATAGGTTTATCTAGATGGATTAGCATTGGTAAGGCAGAATTTAAAACTGACCCGCTGGATCCCCAGACCTGATATATATATATATATACATGATTGTCACATGGCTGCTAAATGAAACATCCAACTTGAGACACCTTTAAGGATTGTAAGACAACTTTAGATTGACAGACTAAAAGGTGTAGGTTTATCTAGATGGATTAGGATTGGTAAAGTAGATCGTAAAAACTGATCAGCTAGATCCTCAAACCTGATATATATATATATATATATATACAGGGTGTATCAGAAATAGGTACAAATATTTAAACCAGTAATAGATTGGCTCAAGTAGAATTCAATGGTACTATTCATTTTACAAAAATCATTAGGTTTATTGTTCCAATTACAAAATAAAATAAAATTTTGTTTGACAACTGCTGATGATACATAGAAAATGCATTTAAGCTGTAGAAGGTTATTATCTAATTGTAAAGTAATTCCAAAGTGGCAAACACGTAAAAACTTGTCTGGCTTGTGATAACAACAACAGACTGAATAGAAATTACTGACCTACCTAATAGTATTGGTTTGTGGCAGGTGATAAGAATTTGTTTGCACTTCTATCTTACTCTTCTTTGTATAACATGTCTTTGAACTCAAATTTTTGTTATTATCATGCGGTACTCAAACAATTTTTGGTCAAATTTTCAATTATTATTTTCCCATATCTTAAGGGTCTCACTGTCAAAGAAATGTTCTTTCAAGTTTGTATGTATTGTAATCTACCATCGGATTTAATATTTGTACCTATTTATGATACACCCTTTATATATACATGTTCGTCACATGTCTACTAAACGAAATGTGCAACTTGAGATCCCTTCAAAGATTGTAAGACGTCTGTAGATTGACAGACCAAAAGTTATACGTTTATCTAGATAGATTAGGATTAGTAAGGTACATCTTAAAAACTGACCCGCTGGATCCCCAGACGTGATATATATATATATATATATATACATGTTTCATGTAGATCTCCAGACCTAACGCGTTACAATTTCTTGTATCTACTAAAAAATCTACTAATGTAGAATATCCCTTTTCAAGTCTTGCACGATAACATCAATTCCTGAAAGTATGCCGTACTTTTGTTCCATACTTTATACTAAGTGTTCGCCAACGCTTATCGGGCATTTATGTAAGAAGCATTGTTTCCATATCTAAAAGAACAGGAAATAAGTATCGCGGTTTGGATGACTTTCATGACGCTTCGGAGGACAGTTCCATGCGGTGTTGGTAATGTTATTATATTTCAATTGTTATTGCTATTGTAGAAGTTACGTTTAAGTGCTGTAAAAACATATTTTTGTTGCCAATCAAGAAGGCATTTTTAAAAACAAAGGCCAAATTAGTTATTTGTAGAGGCAGATGTTGAAAACAATTATTTAAATTTCGAAATGGGTTACAAAAGATTGCTCAGTACACGATATGTTTCACAACAAAGGTCACCTATTCGTACTTTTTTCCTCTGGACGTCATTGGCTTAAAAACCCGTAAAAAACCGTTTCATCTGAACCAAACAAATTTTTTAAATAACGGGAAAGAGAAAAATCCTGTTTTTAACAATACAAATCGTGCGTTTGTTAAATAATAAAACGTTGTTATTATCAGTTATTCGCACCATATCAGTTCCAGTTAATATTACATAATAGACTGACATTTCTCATGCAAATAAATAATATTATAATTCAACTAGAAGCAAACTTCCCAGTTATTCCTTGAAAATGAAGCTTAAAAGCACCAAAGGAGTTTCCAACTCACCCATTTAACATATACTCCAATTCCTCTTTCTCGTTCTTCATCTTGTCGGCCCTCATATTTAAAAATTTAAAAATCCAAATGTTAAAACACAAAGACTGTATCACACCGAGCACTCTCGTTTCACGTACGGTTAATCCACATGTTCCACCAAAAAGCGACGATTGACGGCGCACATTTTATGACCTCAATATATGATTTCTGTTATCAGTTATCAGCTGATGAGCATAACTGCCGGACTAGGTTTGATGGTTATTGGGTGCAATTTGTCAAGCACTTATTAAATATTTGACTTTATGTTTTGCAGTAATTGTAGCACGTTAACTCTGATCGTGGACACGTGAACGCGGAATATTGCGGGCCTTGAGGTGCGATAATTGCAATTTTAACGGAATCTTTGCAAATATGTAAGGAAGTAATTAGTAAGAATTATCTTATAACGGCTAACAAGGTTGTTGTATGAAAAACCTGTTTTAGTTTAATTTTTTTCAACGCACATTTAATTTAAAATGATAAAAACGTTTAACGTACTACAACTACTTCAACGAGGCATTGTTTGTAGAAAAAATGTAATCAGATTATTATAACATGCCAATGATGATAAGATCTGGTATGAATGTGTTGATTGAGAAAATTTGATATGAAGAATGACTATGGAAAATAAGTCGTGTCTTAGCTTCGTTCATACAACTGAAATGACAGCATAATTTGTAAGATCTAAGTATATTATTATTATATTAATTGTGATATTATTTTATTCATGTTAATTAATTTTTACAAGTATAATAATATTGTTTAGGAAAACTATTATAATACATACAAACGAATGTCTCAAACTTCTATAATTTAATTTCATACCGCTTAATTGTCGGGAAGAAATTGTAAGGAATTAGCTAAGACATGACTCTACTATTTTATAACAATTAGCTCTATATACCTCAGATGTATAAAAGTTTCGACACGTCACTCTTAACTATGTAGTAAAACAATAAAAAATTCCCAAAAATCAGTTCAGCCGCGACAAATGATTGGCAAACACTAAACGTACATTTGGCGAGTTTTAAAGCAGTTATTCCAGTTTGCACAAGTAATTACATACGACTCAAGGCAAACACAACAGCACTGGCAAGAAATTAACAGAACAATGTCTTACATAACCTTCTATTTAGCGGTGTTGGGTATTCCCATCGATTTTGTAATATTTTTGCAATACCACATATGTGCTTGTTTCTTTAAGCCTATAAACATACGCACAAGCTCTGGCGTGGATTAATTATTTGCTGGAATAGAGCTAAACCACACACGTATTGCAATGAGCGTTAATTAAAGTTTGACACGTTCGTTCCAAGAACAAAATAATAGAAGGAATACTGAAGCAGGCTTTGCTGTACTTCGAAACTGTTCAATATAGTTTGAGTAATAAACTTAAATTACTTTAACTTAACATACAATAAACAAATAAATTCACAAACTAATATCAAAACGTTTAGGACCTTTATATATATACCTACAGAGTAATTCGCGGGAGAGTGTGAGCCTAACATTTAAAAAATAGGCAACCCACAATGCATATCACAAAGTACTGCACTACCTAAATTTTCATTGACGATATTATGAATAGATGCCTGTTTGAAGTGTTTAATAGTATACTGCTATTTTGAAATAATAAATTCCTGTTTTATTTAAAAGTTGAATAGAATCATATATTAAACAGGCAGCTCTGATTGGCTCTACATCCCATGAAAGAGTTTGGTCTGCAAGCGGAAGGTCAGAGCTCCCGTGTTGTTGCCCTCACACACGGTTGCCGCGCGCCAAATTGATGACATGTGGTGATTATCACGCAGTCAACAACCGCATCATTGCCCCTTCTTCAGTCGAACTCAGGTACCAAATTATTTAAACTGATTGGGTAGGCTTCCCGCCAGGCATCCAGTCGGGAATTTAAACTTTCGACCTTCAACACCGGAGCCCAGTGGTCTAACCACTTCACCACACTGACAAACGGATAATCATAATTATTATTATTATTATGAAGCTTTCACAGGCCTTAGAGGCCCATCGCTTTTGGTGTGAGACAAGGCTAAGTTATTTTGTGCAATGCACAACAGGGCCCGACTCTGCGGGTTACCGTGTTGGTGCGTAACCATGCTTAACTTGCTAGTGTGTAGTGTATTTTTGTGAATATGATCTTGTTACTCCTCTAGTGCGATTGTAACACGAGGAGTGCCATTAATTTGATCCCCAATGGCAAATGGAGACCGGGACTCCGTTCCGATCATCCAGGAAATTAGAAAAATTTCCAGCCCTGGAGAGATTCGAACCGGGCAGCGTTTGGACTATTACATCCAAAGCTTGGCTCTTCTACCACTGAGCCATCCTCGCCCTTGATAATAATAATATTCCCAATAAAAACTATGGTATGTATTTCGAGTCGCCTATTTTTCGAATAGTACGTTCGTACTCCCGTGACTCACCTGGATACATACAGGGAATTTTTCTTTTTAGTATACATAGGCAATGTATACTAAAAAGAAAAATTGGCTGTATATACCTTCTTCTTCTTCAGCCTATACAGGTATCCACTACTGGATGTAGGCCTCCTCCAATCATTTCCATGTTGTCTTGCACAAGGCTGATTGCATCCAGTTCTTCCCAGCAATTTTTTGGATGCCGTCTCGCTAGCGTTTCTGTGGTCTCCCCACGCTCCTTTTTTGGTTCTTGGGCGCCATTGTGTTACTTTCAGCGTCCACACATTTGGCTCTTATCTTGCGATATGGCCTGCCCATCTCCGTTTTAGTTTTTGATTTCGTCTGTGACTCTGGTTCTGTTTCT
>JABXWE010042686.1:0-19155 GCA_014611495.1 Limonius californicus | reverse complement strand
CAGACAATACAAAAAGTTGCAAATTATTACTGGATGTAGAAAGCCAAAATAGACAGAAATGGAATTCATTGGAAGAGGCCTACATACAATATTGATTGACATACACAGATGATGATGATGATTAGATATTTTAAGTCTCGGGTTGCACAACTAGAATGATCATTTGCGTATGATCAGGAGAGTTAAGCATCGCTCTCTCCGGTCAGTACTCGGATGATAGTCCCAAGGCTGTGTCAACACAGCGCCTCGTGCTAGCGGCGGGCACTTTAATAGTCGGTCCGGATGTTATGCTAACACCACGATAATCGTTAGAGGAATTGGAAGTCCTTTTCGGTATAGATGGTCGAGTGAAAGAAGAATGAATGTGAAAAAGTGTTTGGCATAAGCTGTGGGAGCGTAGTGGTTTAAAAGTCAACTGCTTCCTGGTGGATAGCGAAAAAACCAAAGCTCGAATGGCAAAAAGGATATGATTAAGAAAAAGGAAGAAAGACATCATTATAAAAAAAAATCGGCACTTTCTAACAATGCTGATCAATTGATTCTGTTGGTCATATTTATATGCTTAAAATGATACGCAAGAATGGCAAACAAAAGTTACGGGTAACTCAGAGAGCGATGGAAAGATCGAGGAACATGAATAAGAGAAACAACTAAAGTGGAAGATACGGTGGAAAAATACTCAAACAAAAATTGACATGAGCTGGTTATATGAGGAGGATAGGTGAACGAAGAGGGTGATGCAGACCTAGACTACGAAGACGATTTAAAAGGATACCCCTCACCAGGTGGGCAGGAAATACAAAAGCAAATTATTACTGGATGCAGAAAGCCAAAGATAGACAGAAATGGAATTCATTGGAAGAGGTCTACAGGCAAAATGGATTGATTGACAGATGATGATGATTAGATATTTTAAGTCTCGGGTTGCACAGCTAGGATGGTCATTTGCGTACGATCAGGAGAGTTAAGCATCCCGTTCTTCGGTCAATAGTCGAATGATAGTCCCAATGCTGCGTCAACACGGCGTCTCGTGCGAGCGTCGGGCACGTTAATAGTCGGTCCGGATGTTATGCTAACGCCATGACAGTCGTTAGAGGAATTGGAAGTCCTTTTCAGTATAGATGGTACTAGTGGTAGAAGAATGAATGTGAAAAACGGTTTGGCATAAGCTGTGGGAGCGTAATGGTTGAAAAGTCAACTGCCTCCTAGTGGATAGTGAAAAAAAAGCCAAAGCCCGAAAGGCGAAAAGGATATGATTAAGAAAAAAAGGAAGATATCATTCATCATCATCATCATCATCAACAACTCAATGCTGATCAATTGATTCTGTTGGTCATTTTTATATGCTTAAAATGATACGCAAGAAAAGCAAGCAAAAAATACGGATAACTCAGAGAGCGATGGAAAGATCAATGGTAGGAATATTGTGAAAGATCGAGGAACATGACTAAGAGAAACAACTGAAGTGGAAGATATAGTGGAAAAATATTTAAACAAAAATTGAAATGGGCACGTCATATGACGAGGATCGAGGATGATAGGTTAACGAAGAGAGTGATGCAGACCTAGACTACAAAGGCGATTTAAAAGGAGCCCCTCACAAGGTGGGCAAACAATACAAAAAAGTTGCAAATTATTACTGGATGCAGAAAGCCAAAGATAGACAGAAATGGAATTCATTGGAAGAGGGCTACATACCAAATGTATTGATATAGACAGATGATGATGATGATCAGGTATTTTAAGTCCCGGATTGCACAGCTAAGATGATCATTTGCGCACGGGTTAGCGGAGTTAAGCATCGCTCTCTCCGGTCAGTACTCGGATGATAGACCCAAGGTTGTGTCAACACAGCGCCTCGTGCTAGCGGCGGGTACGTTAATAGTCGGCCCGGATGTTATGCTAACGCGACAGTCGTTAGAGGAATTGGAAGTTCTTTTCAGTATATAGATGCTATAAGTGAAAGAAGAATTAACGTGAAGAGGGGTTGTCATAAGCTGTGGGAGTTGAAAAGTCAACTGCCTCCTGGATAGCGAAAAAGCCAAAGCCCGAAAGGCGAAAAGAATATGATTAAGAAAAAAGGAAAAATGATATCATTATCAAAAAAAAATAATAATCGACACTTTATAAAACAACTCAATGATGATTAATTGATTCTGTTGAGCATATTTGTATGCTTAAAATAATACGCTTATACTCAAAATCCTTTGATGAATCATCCGGTATATTTGGTTATTATTTCAGTTTTAGATTATTTTTGCTACTACACAATTAATCATGACATACTTTTTTGACATTTGATCAAGTCCCTATTTTTTTAATATATTTAAACTCAAATGAATACAGTCAAATAAGAGTTATTTGTCTTACGTAAAACACAAATTTTAATAGACATGCCGCATGGGTATTGAATATACGGCATTGCGTTGCCAATCTGTTTAATTTAACGTCTGGGGTTAATGTTACCATCCTGTTAGTTAACATCTAACAATTTAAGATTATCTAATTTTAAACTACGTTCAAGGATTATTTTTCCTTTTTTAAATTTTTAGTTTATTAAACCACCCTGTGTAGTACGGAATTTGAAAGATTCCTTTTTAAATATCTTTTTATAATTGAAAAGTTATAACATGATAGACTAATAGCATTAAATAATCTAAATATAAATACTTACATAATATACAAGGGCATTCGATAGTTGCCTATTCCTATTACTCAGCGTAAATCCAACACTCTGTAGAGAAAAGAAATAGCTACCTACATTTATAAAGTAGTCTATTCTGAACACTTTATTACTTTGGTGGTTGGTATTTGTCTTATAATAACAATATAATATGTCCGGTAGCGTCTGATGTAACACCCTGTATATTCTGTTCACACAATTTAAAAATAATTCTTGCAATCTCAAGATTTTTTATATCTTGGTTTTCAATTATTTGCAATTTTATACTCTAATTAAATTTTGTGTAACTCGGTACAAAAACACAAATTTAAATGTTTATTTGTTGACTGCATATCAAGTGATTATTCAAAAGTTTAAACTAAAGCCATTTAACGTGTGGGCAGTTGCCAATCTGTTAATACAACGTCGATAATTAGCCGCTTCCAGCCTATAAAATAATTTCTTCGAGGGTTTCCGATTTTAAAGAGCTCTCAAAAGTCATTCCTGTTACTTTTCGGCTTGGCACTTATCCCTTGAGTGCTTTGTTTTTTACGATGCGTAACGATGTTTTCTCCCAGTGTTACGCGTTTTAACGTACCACAAACATAGAAGACCTACAGCTTAACGTAGACACCGAACCACGGGAAGTGTAAACACTTCTACTCCTGAGAAGATTTATTAGGCAGAACACCTCGCTGGTTTGCCATTGCCTTGTGAGGCCAAATGGCCGTTAAAAATCTAATGTCCTAGTACTGGGAACTTAGCCCTAAACCTTCAGTGTAAAAGACTAACGCACTGACCTCTAGCCCACGACCGCCGGCGTGGAATTATTTTATCTTTTTACCTTATAGCCTGTGGAATTCTGCAATTTGATGTTTTCGTTTGTTTTCTTCTTCTTATAGTTTAACTATTTGTAATATCAAATTCACTAAACAACACAAATAATTAAACAATATACAAGACATATAGTTGCTCTTCCTAAATCTACCACCCTGTATAACACACATTCAGCAAGTTAGAATGTAGTCAAATATAAATAGACATTTTACTTTATTAATCATTACGTTGAACAGTGTCATCTATGTGGACTTCCATGAATAACCCTGTATATACATCAATTATGATATTTTTTAAAAGGATTCCATAACTGTTAAATCAATTGTAAATCTAAAAATGTTAGTATACTAGTGTTCGACTGTTTTCTAGAATTTTTATCAAATTTATTCAAATTCCAAACTTAATTTTCGTTTTATGCACTCCTGTATATATTGATAATGTTCACTAATTTGATGTAACACTGTAGATTTCATAATGAATTCTGCCCAATTACTTATACCAGTTTTAAAAATAATTTTTCATTGCACACTTCTATTCAGTTTTGTGTAACCGTGTGTGTATCAATTTACATAAGATATCCATTATCCGCTTTAGATTTTAAAAAATAAAATAAATATATTTGTTGGACACGTGACTTTAATAGTTCGAAACTGAAGCAATTTAACATGTAGAAGGTTGCCAATCTACTTAGTATAAAATCAATGTCGAAAGTAAAAAATTAGTTGATCTAATTACATAATTTCTTACACATTTTTTATTAAAGGGACTTTTCAAAACTGAACGTTCTACCGAGTATTCGATTAGAAAATGAATAATGCGCCACTTTTATATTTTAATAAAACTGTATATACAATATTGCGTTTGTGGATTGCGTGTTTACTTAATTATTTAAAGGATTATTTTACCATTAAAAAATGTGTAATTAGATAAAGAAATTACATCAAATAACCTAAATACAACCAACTAAACAAAACGATCAATTACAGAATCTAAATGCGGCAATTGTAAGAGTTTTTAAGTTAAAAATTAGGCAGTTGCTTAACAAGTATAGTATTTGGTAATAACGCCCGGTTGTAAATAACGTTCTCACATTCATTTCGTAATTATCCAGTAAAAATAAATTACCGTAACTCCATTACCTTAAATGTTATTTCCTGTGTAATTTGACAGGAGCGATTCTTTTGAGTCTCCAGCGTGTTTGTGTGGGTCGAACACCTGGCTGAAGATCAATGGAGATCGAACCTATAAGTTAGTTTACAAATACGCCCTTACTGCTACATTCGAATTTAGGGGTTTCATCCCATTTCCTTTGAAGGTCCGCACAGTCGGTTGACCGTAAAACCGGCGTCCCACATTAATTCAGCAATGCACAATCTCTGCAAGCTGCACATCGATGCCTGTTTACCAAACGGATTGACCAAATCTAGTATATTGTGTTCTCTACACAAGGTCACTTTTTCACAATATGTTACATTTCAGTTATTATTCATGTCATTGCCAAAAAAATGCATAAATCTATTTAGGAGAATAAAGGAGAATTTAGTATTCCTTGTAGAAACTATTAAAAGAACATTACAAAAATGGAAGATTACTAAAACCAATAGAATAATTTAATATTTTCATAACACTGTGTTATTTACCTTAAATCAAATAATCAAACGCTAAAGTAATCGAAGAACGACTTGATATTTCTTCACAAAATTTTGTGTGCCTCAATGGGAGGCTAAATACTACTTTTTAGCCCACATTTAAATTTTTAACTTTCAAAATGGCTGCTTGGGGCCATCTCGAACTACTTTTCTAAATGGCAATGGTCGAGTGCCACTTCATTCGAAATTTTGCGTCTGATCCTTGAAATTTATAAAAAAATATTTATCCAGAAAAAATGACAGATGATTGAAAATATCAAGTTTATGGAAAAAACTAAGAATAAAAGCAAAAAAGGTATGCTTTCGAAATGTTCACCATTGAAGAATGAAGAAGGAGAAGATTCTAAAACACAACAAAACATATTTTATACGACAAAAACTGAATAGTAATACTATTTTAATAAATGTTCAAAGTGTGCTCCTTGAACTTTTTGGCAATAGAAGAACCTATTTAATATTTCTTCCCGTACCTTCTGGAAAGTTTCAGCTCCGATATTTGCACAAGCCTCTGTTATTTTACGTCGTAAATCCAATAGGGAATCGGGTTCTGTTTGAAAAACTTTCGATTTAAGATACCCCCACAAAAAAGTCCAACGGAGTCAGGTCAGAGGATCGCGGAGGACATTCTGTTGGACCACGACGACCATTCCAACGTCGAGGATACAGTGCATCGAGATACTTGCGAACTTGTCTGCTAAAATACGGAGGAGTGCCATCGTGCTGGAATATGATATCCATGTCAAATTCGTTTGAATTATTTTCAGCAATCTCAACTATTAACGGATGGATGAGGTTTTCCAGCATGTTCAAGTACAATTCCCCAGTAAGGTTTCCGTCGCTAAATAAGGGACCTACGATATGGTCGCCAAGTAATCCTAACCACACATTCAATTTTTACTGAAATTGGGTGCTACCATGGAGATTTTCATCGCACCAATATCTTACATTTTGTCTGTTAACAGACCCATTTAAAAAATGTGCATTCGTCACTAAAACAGATATTGTGAAGATAGGATGGGTTTCTTGCAATGGTTTGGGTCATGACCTCACAAAATTCAATGCGTCTATACGAATCATCTTCAATCAACTCGTGTAAAATCTTCATTTTGTATGGATGGAACTTACACCGTTTTAATAACTTTTTGACAGTGGTCGCCGATACATCACATACCGCAGCTACATGTGAAGTTGATTGCTGATAATGTACTACCATTTCACCGACTATCTGAATTAGTTTGTCTTCTAAAATTGCGGGTCGTCCAGGGTTTTTCCTGTTTTGCACAATTCCAGTGTTAATAAATTTTTGCGCAAGTTCTCTTAAATACATCCTCGAAATAGGATGGTTGGGAAAACGTCCATTAAATATTCTTTCGGCTTCGTGAAAGTCTCGATTGGCTTCAGCAAAAATAAAAACTGCTTCAGTTTTTCCTGTTCGAACATTCGCCATAATTATTGTTATTCAAACATGAGCAAACACAATATCTGAATTAAAGTGACAGAACAGAAAAACTAATTATTTTAGTCGTTTTACTTCTGTTGTTTCGCCTCCTAAATTTTTTTAGCGTATTGCTTAATATCAGAAACTGATAATTTGGAAGTCTGTCATTTGTTTTTGAATCTATAAAATTTTCCCAAAAGCAATTATTTAACCGCATTAGTATCAAGTCGAGTTTGTGTGTGATTGAATAATCTTTCCTGTCTTCTTAAGATCTTTTTTTGTTCATTGTTTGTTTAATTCGTATGTTACGTTTGTGTTCTTAATAATAAACAACAATGCGGAGAAACCATTTGACAAAAGAACAACGAAATTTAGCCGTTGTCATGCATCAAAGAGAAAGTCGCCAGGTCGACATTGCCGATACGTCAGGAACCATGTAGAACGTAATTTCACCTACCCTTTTGCGCTTTAGAGATACAGGTACGACTAATCTCACGGACTTAGATCAGACGACTGCAGCGGCCAGAGTACTGGTCCCACAAGCGCATTATAAACTCTTCTTTCTGCATAAGAACTCCCATTGCAGAAACCATAAACAAGGTGAATGTCCGCATAGCCATTATTGGAAAATATCTTGGCATTGTTTGTTTTAATAATATTACAACTTCAACAACTAAAGTACTCGAACTGATTGACAGGTACAAATGATATTCAAACAATTATTTTAGTATAGTCATGGAAAATTCAAATACATTTTTGTTCCGGGTTTGCATGCTTTTGAAAAAAGGCTAATATCTCTCAAACTAGAACCTTAGTCAAAGATCTGTAAAAGCAGGGATTATTACAAAATTGAAAGAAGATGATTTTAAAAAAAGGGAAAACAATTTTTTTAAACACCCAGTGGCGTACCCTTTTTTCTTGAAA
The DNA here is from genome assembly GCA_014611495.1 of Limonius californicus. Lineage (NCBI taxonomy): Eukaryota > Metazoa > Arthropoda > Insecta > Coleoptera > Elateridae > Limonius > Limonius californicus. The sequence continues at coordinate 11,645 of JABXWE010042686.1, read as the reverse complement.
TAAATCCGTTGTAATCCCATTACACGGCACTGGTGTGACATATTTGAAGGAACATAATTTTAAATTATAATCCTAAACAAGGAAGGTGCGCCTACAAAAATTTGTTTGATTTGCTCAATTTTCCTAGATGATACAATGAAAATATGATTTGCTTCTGTATGGTCTGACACTCTGTAACTTTCGTAGGAAGCAAGTGGGAGGCATATCTGTCATATTTCTCCGAACCATAATGATCAAGAGCGTATTTTCTCAAAGTATTCAAGATTAAAACTGAAACACCGAGTATACTTGTCAGTCTATAAAGCAATCTGAGATTAACAGCATGTCTCTGCGTTATTTTTTGTATTCTGCGATGAAAAAGTTGTTCTAAAATATACATTTATAACCTCTATGTGAATCTCTCGACATAAAAAAATTACATCTAGAAAATATTTTAGTCAATCACCTTGTATATTTGCCAGTTTATAAAGCAATCTGAGATAAACAGCTTGTCTACTTTAGTTTTTGTATACAGTAAAAAATTATTCTTAAATGTATCATTAACCTCTCTATGAATATCTAAAAATATCAAAATATCATCTAGTCTAGAAGGTACTTTACTCATTCACCCTATATACCTGTCGGTTTGTAAAGTAATCGAAGATTAACAGTACGTCAACTTGTTTATCTTTTATATTCTAAAGTAAGACAGTTGGTTTTCTAACTTTTTCCGTATTTCTCAAAATAACAAACTTAAATTTGCTACGTACTTAATCACCCTATATACTTTTTAATCCCGAAAATGTATGAAGTGATTTGAGATTAACAGCGCGGCTTCTTATTCCTCTTTACATTCTACAATAAGAAATAGAATACCATATTTCAAGCACCTAAATAATTAATCCGGGAAATAAGTTGCCATCTTTCAGTAGGGACGGGAAACTCAAAACTACATAAAATAACTTTGTTTAAGGAACACCTCTGAAGCTAAGTACTTCAATAAGCTAACAATGGAAGTCCACTGAACGTTAACTGTTGAGAGAAAGTTCAAGTTGCCCTTTAATATTTTCTTTATTTCTTAAAACAACAAATTTATATCTAGAAGGTACTTTACTGAACTACCCTGTATACTTGTCAGTTAATATAGCAATTGGAAATAAACAACACGTCAATTTGTTTATCTTTTATATTCTACAGAAAGATAGTTGGTTTTCTACCTTTTCCCGTATTTCTCAAAATAACAAACTTAAATCTAGCAGGTATTTTACTTAATCACCCTGTATAACAATCCTGTCAATTTATAAAGATATTTGAGGTTAACAACGCAGCGCGCCTTCATATTTTTCCTCTTTAGATTCTACGATAAAAAATGGAACACGGTGTTTAGGAAAATGGGTTGCCATCTTCAGTAGAAACTGATAAACATAGTACCTAAATTAACTTTAGCCGAGGAACACCTCTAAAGACTAGGTCAACAATGGTAGTATACTGGACTTCCATTGTTGAGAGCAAGCTGCTCTAAAATATTACTTTCAACTTTATGCCATATTTCTGAAAATGCATGACTAGAGGGTACTTTATAAAGCAATTTCATATTCTCAACATGTTTGTATATTCTACCACGAAACAGTTTTTGCAGAATATGGATTTTTGTTTTAAGCAACAAACCTGTGCCCAGGAAGTGCTTTGCTAAATCACCCTGTATAATTTTAGAAACCGCTAATTTATAAAGCAGTTTTAAACTAACACAGCTTTTTTTTTTCTATATCTTACTCTAACAAAATTTTTCAAAAACATGTTTTATGGAATTCTTCCATTTGTCATGAGTTAGAATTTTGATAATTTTCAACAAAAATTGTAAGGATTTCACGCTGATTGTTTAGAAATTATAGAGAACTCCGTAAAATAATAGAATATGTAAGAAACAAACCTAGTAATATATTTAAAAAAAATTTATAACTATGCTTAATGCGAACACTCTGTACAGAAACTAGTTATGTAACTTTCAAAAGTAACCTAATATGGACTCTCTGCCATTGCTCTTAAAATTACAAAGTTGATGAAACATCTTGTATAAGTTTCTGGTCACCACTTTATACACCTATCTCTGATACACGATTGATTTATCATTTATTTAATTTTTAGAGCATCTTACAATATCAAATTTTTCCTATATTAGGTAGTACTACAATACAGGGTGTCCTAGAAATACGTAAACCACCTTCAAATTTCTACTTTTCTTAAGACATTTAATACAAAATATCCTAGCTAAACATATTATTTAAATTCCATTTGTTTATGAGGAGTTTAAAGTCATAGAATTGAACTAACAATTTGCTTTTCGAATATTTCTACATATTATAATAATAAAATTGTTCACACGTAAGTTATTAAATAATACAACATATATACAGGTCCTGCCAGAAGAATGGCTTCCTCTTTCAAATTTCTATTTTCTTATAGACATAATAATATTTTTGCGCTTAAAGTACCACAGCGATAGAGGACCTACAGCTTAACGTAGGCTCGTAACCATTTCTATTCCAGAGAAGATTTCACAAGCCAGAATATCTCGCGGGTTTGCCATTACCTTGCGAGGAAAAACGGTCTATGTTCCGGTACTGGGAATTGAAGCCAGGACCTTCAGCGTAGAAGTCTAACGCGCTGACCTCTAGCCTGCCGTCGCCTCTAAGTCATTACTACGAGAATTTAATTGTGAATCAAAAAAATATGAAGCTATACAAGGTCTCCATCCAAAATAGAAAAGCGAGTGCTACTTCCATTAAAAATAGAAAATAAAATTTAATAAAAGTAAGTGTTCAGAACACGCATTACCCAGGCTTTAATTTGAATCACTGAAGTTCAAAAATAAAGCAAATTATGCAGACAACCCATGCAAGGCTGAAAATAAAAGTAACTTTTAATTTTTCACATTCAGTTGACAGAGGGCGATGTATCTCGCAGATAATAACCCGCCCAAGTATAAACGTAATTTGATTAAAATTCCAGGTTTAAAAAGATAAAATGAATAGAGCAAAGAATCGGATTCGAGTTACGCGTTTTATTATAATTGCATTTTAATTACGGCATAATATGCGCCCTCGAAGCAGGCGCGCTTCCTTTTTAATTAAAATAAATATTCGGAATTTATACGTGTAGGTTTTAAGAATTAATTACGCAGTGTTTGTAGTAATAATTTGTTTTATTTTTAACCGGAGGCGGTCATAGAATAAGACTATGTTCTAAATTTATGGAGTCATTAAGTTTTTATGGGACAGCAACGTGGTCCATCGTGGCGCGCACATAAGACTTTCTTTTGAACCGATATAGCACAACGAGATACAACCATAAAACGCTAATTGTAAGAAGTGTCTAGGTAGTAATATAAAAGCGAACCCACACCATCGAAGATACAAATAATAACTTGTATTATTGTTATTATTTAATGGCTTATATATTATGCTCTCGCCATTTAAGCTTTTGTCTCACAGATATAAACTTAGGCATAGGTATTAGATCCAGCGCTATAACTAACACAACACAAAAATATATATTTTACATAAAAATGCTATATTTTCATGTCAAAAAATACGACTGTGGAATTTGTATTTACCTACACTAGATTATTCTAGAATTCACAAAATATTATTTAAAAATGATTTTTGATCACCAGCAAATGTTCATACAATTTATATATACAGGGTGTATCTGAAATAGGTACAAATATTAAATCCGATGGTAGACAATATATACAAACTAGAAAAAACATTTCTTTTGACAATGGGATCCTTAAGATATGATAAAATAATAATTGTAAATTTGACCCAAAATTGTTTGGATACCGCAGGATAATAACAAAAATTTGAGTTCAAAGACATGTTATGCAAAGGAGAGTAAGATAAAAGTGCAAAAAAACTCTTATCACCTGCCACAAACCAATACTATTAGGTAGGTCAGTAATTTCTATTAAGTCTGTTGTTTTTATCACAAGCCAGACAAGTTGTTACGTGTTTGTCACTCTGGATTTACTTTACAATTAGATAATAACCTTCTACAACTTAAATGCATTTACTATGTATCATCAGCAGCAGAGACTTAATGATTTTTGAAAAATGAATACTAGCTACCATTGAATTCTACTTGAGCCAATCTATTACTGGTTTAAATATTTGTACCTATTTCTGATACACCCTATATATATAAATATATATTGGCATTTATTTGGCAAAATTTATACGCAGAAGTAGAACTCGCCTCAGAAACGGAGGCGAAAAATCGAAGGGACCTACGTACTCACGTATATATTATTATTATGTCAGGAGGTGTTTTCCAAATTTTAGGTTGGAGGTCATTTTAAGATTTACAAATATGCAATTATACATCTTAGTTTCACGATCGTCCACATTGCGCCACTGTTATATACATATTTTTAATACGCCCATTGGCTCTTTTGTGTATGGGATCCCAGTTACACATTTAAGGATATCACAATTTCTTGTATACAAATACAATTTCAAATTTCTTACGCCTCTCATGGTCCCCCTATTCCTAATGAATTATCATTATCATTAGTAGTTAATACACACGCGTATCTTCATTCCTTAAGGTGGAGGCCTGGTCGTCCTATGTATTTGTGGAGGCGAGTAGGATAGCTATGCAAATATAAGTATATATATATATATATATATATATTGCCATGATATTTATATTAAATTAATGTAATTGTTATTAACTATTTGTTAAATGTCTTTATCATGCTTTGAACTACACTAAAATACCTTCGGAAGGACTGTTATATATTAAAAAGGATATTTATTGTATTATATATATTATATATATATATTATAGTGGAAACTATATTTATAAACCTGTTATATGTAAAAAACTGTTATCGATACTTCGTACGTTGCTTCGTAATGTGGAATATGAACTCAAAGTGAAGTTTTACAGTGTATAGCATTTTGATATCCTGTTGTGTGACTTAATACTCGTTGTAGACGATGATGTGGGTCTTTTTGGACTGTACCAGAGCCCTAAAATTCAGAAATTATAATTATATTAAATTTTCGATAAAAAGTATATAAATTTTGATTTTAAAAGTTTAATGTTAGCTAATTTAATTTAATGTAATATCTAGGAAGGTATTTATTAGGTTTCCTCGATAATTTATGTTGTTTGATTAACTATAAGTGTGTTTCTATATAAAATTTGGAATTTATAGGTTAAATACAGAATTTTGTCATTATTTTGTGTATATTTGTTTAATAGGATGTTAATATGTTGCTAAACTTGTGTTATAATCTTAGGATTGTGTTTTTGTTAATTTTATTGTGTTTTCAAGTTAATTTTGCTTATATTAACAATATTTTATTGTGTTAAAAAATTTTCATCTTAAATATGGCATTGTTGGGTATCAAAATTTGTTAAAAAATTCATGGATTTCGAATATAAAATTAGTTTTTTGATATGTTTATTCATAAGCTTAATATTAATTGTTTTAATTTTATTTATCAGATTTCTAGAATATTCCCTACATTTTGTTTCAAATTCTGTCCTTGTTTTTTTATGATGTTGCTAAGTAACGATGTTATTTTGTTAGTTTTTGTAGAGGTTTCTGGCCGAAATATTTGAAGGGAGTACCTTTTTGGCCATCGAACTAAATGCACGCAATTTAAATCAGTGCTAAATTTAATTTTATTGTAAAATAGGCGTGACATTTCAAAATTCAAAAGTTGGGTTAAGTTACATTGTTTACAAAATGTCAAATAGTTAAATGTATAATGTGACCAGAAATTGTGTTATTAATAATTAAAGTGTTTAATAATAAAAAAGAAGTTACCTTGATTAAATTAATCGAAGTGTGTTTTATTTGGGAAATTTTACTAAAAAGAAATGGGAATAAAATTAAAATTTTTTATTCATTTATTAAAAATAATAATACTGTGGTATTAAAAAGAACTTACCTCAATAGATTGGAACATTTAAGTGCTACAATTACTGTGCTTCTGTGATTTTATTCCACTAAACATCGAATTTGCGAACGTAATGTTTTCATGCAACATAACATAAAAATATGCAGCTGTTGCGGTTTTAGAAGAAATTGTGTCTACATTATCATCAAAGGGACTGGATATTCAAGCTAAATTAAAATTTAATTATGTATTTATAATATTATGTGTTATATTTGCTGCATAAATAGCTATCTAAATCAGTGAAGCCACGAAACACCTTACCTTGAGTTTTAAGAGTCTATTTAGATGTTGGAATATTAATTTATGTTTATTAAATTTGAGAAAACTCAAATTTGGCGCCCAACTCAAAATTACTTTTATAATATTTATTTAATTAATAAATATAATTGCATAGCATCTTTTTGGTCGCTGCCAACGTGGGGCGATTACATTATTAATAATTATTATAATTAAAATAATACATAGCAATATATATATATATATATATATATATACAGGGTGTCTCAGAAAGAATGGGCCAGCGTTTAGTCATAGATTCTTTAGGTAAAAATAAACCGATTATGATAGTTACGTACCAATATTAATTAAATCGATACAAATACCTGCAATCTTATCTCTCATTCACAACAGTTCCGAAATAAACCATATCCCACAGTAGTTCATATGTTTCCAAACAGCTGCAATAATTTGACCTTGATGTAAACACATGATCTCGATATGCGTCTCTTCCTGAATATGCGGCGACCGTTAAAGATGCAATTCCTCCAACTGCTTCCAAAAATGTGTTGATGTTGAAGTTATAGAACTTCATAAATATCAAGAAATCCGCAAAGTACAACAGGTAAGTTTAAATTCACATAATTTCTTAAATAAGAAATCCACTTTTAACTTAATAGGTAAGTTTTATTATAATTATTAAAAAACTTTAATACAATTTAACTTTGAAATTAATTAACGTTGTTTACACTAGAATGATATCAAGTAAAAGTAACCTCAAAAATTACATTCTAAATAAAATTTCAACTCCTCCCCAAAATTAACAAAAATCGACCTAAATGGTCTTAATTTTAATTTCAGAGCATCACCATAATACGTGCTCTTCCTTGAAGCGCCAAACGAGACTGAAATCCCTTAAAATGCCCTAAAATTATTTAAATTATAGACCAATAAAAAATAGACCAATGACATTCAAGTATATGATCACCCTTAAGACTCTTATCAAATAAATTAAAAATGACTTCTACAGCTTAAATAAATAATTCTATCAAAAAATCAAATATCATAATCGTGATCTATGCAAAATGTGCAATCCATCGGTATAAAATTTGTCAAGATTAGAAACAAAAAAAACATGTGCTTTTAAATATAATTTTTTCAAAATTCTCTAATCAAACTTTAAAATTATTAAAAACAGATAACTAAACCTTCATACAACTTATATATAAACATTTATATCCCCAAAACATCTTAATAACACAAATATAAGTCGAAAATAATATTTAACCTCAAAATATTAAACTTTATACAAACTAACAAAATTTCTTATATAAAACAATTATTTATCTAAATAAAAGTATTTAAAAATCTTCCTCTTATTAAACATGAGTTATAAATTAAATCTAATATACAACAAATCTGAACTTTATATCAATCCTGATACAAGCAATTTTTATAAAGTGGATAACACTATATTATAATTATTTACATTACAGGACCCCATTATTACTTTGGAAACCCCAATTCGTCACTAAAATGGAAAATAGACCTTCCCACAATTGTTCACTACCGAATCTCTACTGAAAATATCACTCCCACACTACACAGTGTAAATCGTAGAACATTCTGAAGATTTCTATCTTACAAGGTTTACATTTATGAAATTTAATAAGAAATACCTCTTATACATCATGATTTACATTACAATTAAACTAATTAATCTTAATTTCAGATATTATGAGGATTATAACATCAAAACCGTATCCTTTTAACACAATCGAAGCATAACATAGGAAAATTACATAATCTCGGGAAAATAACACAGCAATATATATATATATATATACATATATATAAGAGAGTCTCATACAGCTTAAAGCTGTCTCTCGAATTTCAAGCGCCATTAATCTTTGTCTTGCGAGTCTTCCTCATGTGAGTCTTGACTTTCCATTCCCTCCTGTACTTCTTGATTCAATGTGATAAGAGTTTAAATTAGCTGAAGCCGGGGGCTACGAGTAACACTTTGTTTGAAGCTATTTTAAAAAATAAGAAATAGCCTATTTGTAACTATAACCTATACACTGTCATCGATATTTAGGTAACCTAATACTCGGTATTTTTTATTATTTTACAGTAGTCTATTTCTTTTTAGCATCTAAATCGCTAGGCACATTAATATAGTACTTAACATTTGGGCGCCTCCGTTTTAGTCGTTTTTGCGCAGACCGTTTTGACACCAAAACATTTCGACGCTCAATTCCTGGTTGGCAACCAACCCCAATATAGTACATCTTAATTAAAGCTTGTTTTCAAAAATTGTTAAAATTTAATGGAAAATGTAAAACACATTAGATATATGTTTTACCCACTAATTATCCCATTATTGCCCTTTTATAGACGGTTGAAAATAACTTCTAATAGTTTTACCATTAATCATAGTATCACCTTAAATGAGTATCTTGGTGTTGGTTCTCAACAGGAGATTTACATACAAACAAACAAGTGAAATTAAATAAAAGTTTATAATAATAAAAAGAGAACAGCGCTAAAACGACCGGAGCCAAAACTGCGGCGTCAAAACGGTTGCGGCAGAACAACGGCGCCACATCTGCGGCGCGCAATTATCCTGTTCCTACATTTTCATGAAAAAAGTGACAGTGTGCATCATTTTAAAATATGTTTTTCTTAATAGACTAAAAAACGTAATTTGAAAACAAATGTTTAAAGTTTAGGAGATGTATAGCATATGCTAAAGAATAAACTACTTACGACGGTGGTTTAACATAATTTTTCTGAATGGAATGCCAACAATTACATGCTTACACACTTTTAAACGGGTACAAACATTATTTAAACTTAACTTTATCGTACTGTTCTTGAATATAGTGTTACAAATCATTGTTAAGTCAACAGCTTTATGGTGACCACCAGCTAACCCTAGTAGCTTCCAATAACTTACTGACATTTGTTATTGTTTATTGCATGTTTATGAGGCTTCCCCGAATCATATGGCAGCATCTAGCGGGCCCAACTAAACAAATCGCTGACCAGTCGGGGGTTTCATGCGATTCTGATTTAACAGACAGGTGCGAAATACAGTTCCATGGTTTTTGAAATCATTAATATTAATTGCTTCATAATTTTATTAAGAAGTAAATAAATTAAGCCAATAAGAAAATGTTTATTAGCGCGGAGTTTGAGGAACGACGAAGCTAAATAGGTGCAAGTAGTATAGAGACGACGAAATATTATCGAGAAAGGGTAAGAAGTAAATTACGAGAGGGAACTGCGAAGAGAAATGAAAAAGGAAGTTAAAGACAAAATTTACACAAAAAGATATTTCCGGAAGACGCAGGAGAAGAGGTAAAAATCATTTACTTTTTTGAAAAACACAACTAACTGAATGTTTACCAGATTTTTAAAGCAAAAACTGTACGACTAACTAAGAAAAGAAACAAAAGGCTTTGGAAAGAGTCTAGGAGAGTCAAATAAGAGTCAAAGAAAGTGATGAGCAAGAAATGCAGAATGAGACAGAAGATACAATGTAGTAGATCGAGGAGAAACATTTGGATACAAAGAAGTAATTAAGTACAGAGAGAAAAGAAAGATACAAACTAATTTACAACAAATATAGCTCACTAATTCAGCACCATATAAAATTTTCAATCTGTAGAACGAAAATGAATGTTTAATACCTAATTGTTGGATGGGACCATGAAATGTTTTAATTTCTGACTGGGAAGGGAAGTAAATATAAGACGGTACAAGGAAAAAAAGGCACAATGCGGAAGATGAAGGCCGTAACAGGAGGAAGGTAGATGGTTACGAATTGAGACCACAATGTTCAGAGAGATAGAGGAAAAATTAAGGGAATGGCACTAGAGAGAACCAAAAATAGGTATGACGTAGTAAATCCTCAAATAAATACTTTCAGCATTAATTTTGTACACTTCGTCGGATGACTGCGTATGTTAAGTACTTTATTTTCTAAATAGTTGGGGGAAAACAGCAGAACACGATAAAAAAGTAGAATGTGAGAACAAAATTTTTGAGAGAAAGAAAATTTAACGAAAAAGATATTAAGAGTGCAGAGCGACTACCTGAAAATGAGTATCAACGAATGGGAGCGCTAAAAGATAGAGAAAGTGGTAGAAAGACTGTAAGAATAGGGAGATCGGGAGCGTGGGAAAATGAGCTAAAGTCAAGCCATGAAGATACTAATAACCGGATGAAAGACGACTGGAGGCATGAAGAAAGCGACAAAGGAAGAAAACAGTGCGTCCATGAAACTAAACATGGAACACTAATTATAATTTACTGGATCATTATCGGGATGTCCTACAAAAAGCTGCACAACTTAAATGGTAATGGGCAGGACACGTAGCGTATATGATAGACAATAGATGGACAAAACGCATTATAGTGTGGAAGCCCAGAGAAACAAGAAGGAGTATTGGCCGTCCAAATACCAGATGGTGCGGCTATGTACAAAAATGTACAGAAGTTCGATTTTTTTGCAGTAGCAACGGACCGAAAGACATGAAAGGAAATAATAGCTAAGGCCTACATCCAGCAGTGGATGATTACACACTTATCGTGATCGTGATATTGAGGAAACACTTTTAGCAAGCTTCAGGTAAAGCGTTCATATGTTCGTGAACGCTAGTTTTGGTAAGTATATTAATTTCTGACGTATAGAAAGAGCCGGTGAAACACTGGGAAGAAAGCGCAGCAAAACTATGTTGATAGCGCATAGTGGAAGTCTAAGAAGTAGTATAAAAGAAGAAGAGTAAAGAGCTTGGAAGAAGCAAGAGATGAGGCGAGTGAAAAGACACGGATAGTGAAATCATAGCAAGAGTAAAGAGATGGAAAAAGTAAAGATGTGCAGACAGTGAAGCGTTGCGGACAGTGAAGAGTTGCGGACAGTGAAATCATGGGAAGAGTGAAAATATGGAAAAAGTAAAGATCGGCAGACAGTGAAGCGTTGCGGGTAGTGAAGAGATGTGGACAGTGAAATGATGGGAAGAGTGAAAATATGGAAAAAATAAAGATATGCAGACAATGAAGCGTTGCGAACAGTGAAGAGTTGCGGACAGTGAAATGATGGGAAGAGTGAAGAGATGGAAAAAGTAAAGATCTGCAGACAGTGAAGCGTTTGCGGACAGTGAAGAGATGCGGACAATGAAATGATGGGAAGAGTGAAAATATGGAAAAAGTAAAGATATGCGGACAGTGAAGATATGCGGACAGTGAAGAGTTGCGGAGAGTGAAATGATGGGAAGAGTGAAGAGATGGAAAAAGTAAGGATATGCAGACAATGAAGCGTTACGAATAGTGAAGAGTTGCGGACCGTGAAATAATGGGAAGAGTGAAGAGATGGAAAAAGTAAAAATCTGCAGACAGTGAAGAAATGCGGACAGTGAAATGATGGGAAGCGTAAAGAGATGGAAAAAGTGAAGATATGCGGACAGTGAAGCG
>JABXWE010042681.1:0-21239 GCA_014611495.1 Limonius californicus | reverse complement strand
GAATTCAAACAGAGGCTAATCGGTACACAATAAATAAATCAGTTTGTTCGGTATTCAAATTCAAAATATAAGTTAAACGGTGCAAAGTAAATAAATATCCTCGTTCGGCCTTAGATTCAAAACATAACGCAGCTGGTATCTGCACATTTGGATATAAATTGATAAACAATTCTAAAATATAAAATACAGGGTGCGGTCGGAAAGATATCGGTCGGTACACAAATAAAATTACTTAAATTAAGCGGAAACATTTCTAAACGGTAAAACGGCATAACGTGGTTATGTAATCAATTAAACGGAGTCCCAATTAACATCAAAATAATTAAATAAAACTTAATCTGTCCGGATAATTAAACAAAATTAGTAACGCTTCGTTACATGATATTAATTATTTTTTGCACTTAAGGGCTCGTGACTTATGTAAATTGATTATTAAAGGGATAACCTACGAGGTTTGTTCAACTGAAACCCACCCTTGATCAACTTAGCCTTGAAAACAAATGCAATAATTCAAATAACGTTTGTTAATGTTAATAGTGTTTGTAGGCAAGACATTACTAAGTTTCCAGCGTTTGAATTTGATTCTGACTTATAAAACTTCGATTCTGAAATTGCATTTGTTGTTGAAAATCTGTCTAAGTTTGATAAGCTTGCGGTCCTACAATTCTTAGGCGCTGAGGGTGTGCAGCCATTGCAGATTCATACGCGAATGCAAGCACTGTATAGAACTGCATCTATTGCGAAACTGCATCATCTATTGCGAACCCAACTGTGTAGGAATGGTGCCGAAAATTTAAGAATGGAAAAGAGGGGACCCTGGACGAGTCGTAACCAGGTGCACAGTATACTGCATTAACAGGAAACAATATGGCATCTGTGGAAGGCCCTATTAGCGAAAATCGTCGAATTTCAATGAGAGAAATTTCAGAAATTGTTGGTGCGAGTGTAGAATCTGTCCATAGTATTGCCCGTAATCTGGGTTACCAAGTTTGTTCGCAATGGATTCCTTATCTGTTGTCTAATGAACAAAAATGCTTGCGAATGGGCTTATCTCTGCAACACCTCACAGACTATAGACAAAATGGTGATGACTTTCTTCTGTCAATCATTGCTGGAGACGCAACTTGGTGTCATTATTGCGAGCCATCCAGTGAGTTATCGTCAATGCAGTGAAAACATTAAAAGTTACCACCACTGAACCGGTTTAAAGCAAGAACCAGCGAACGAGGCGGTCATGGCAGAAGATCACCTCGTCCAATTCAGTTATTGCCGCGCGTTTCACTTAAGTCAGCCTTCTGCAGGGTAGGTGATGTTAAAACTTTTTCGACTATGAAGGATCCTTGTTGATAAGAGTTTAACGAACCTGGACTAAATGTCAATGCAAATCGGTACAATGAAATTTTAAAGAAGCTTCAGCAAGCAATAAGACGGAAACGTCCATTTTGCTACACGACAATGCTAGGCCTCGTGTTGCTAATGAGGTAAAAGAAAATCTTCTACGAAAGAAATGGAGCGTCCACCCTACATCCCGCCTGGATCTATCGCCTTGCGATTTCCATATTTTTGGACTGCTGAAAAAGGCGTAAAAGGTCGGCATTTTGAGTCTGACGCAGTACAGATGGCTGTGGAAGACTTCTTCAATTAGCGGCCACAAGAATTGTATGAGCAGGGTATACGTCGGTTAGTAAAACAATGGAATAGGTGCCTTAACTGTGGCGGTAATTATTTGTAATTAAATTGTTGAATAAATTTTTTATAAAGAAAAGATGAATTTCAATTAAACACACCTCGTAAAATGCAATGTCTTTGAAGAAATGTAGCATTTATATTCCATATAGTGTACCATTACAATAACAAAAAGTTTCGCCACAGAAGCAACATTATTTATAAACCCGGTTGGTGACCTGGGACACCATTTCTATTAGGCTTGACGTCACAAGGTTATACAGCCGGTAGTGAGCAATGCCGCATCTACTTTCAATGAGTAACATCTTCGATTTGATCACACAAAGTGTAATGTAAAATAATCTTTGGGAATCACTACTTGCCCTCGGCGATTGTTAGCATTATCAACTGTTTCTTTACTTAGTTTGAATCACAAAAGTATTTATTAAAAATACCAGTGGTGGAGCCTGAATTAAGAAACGCACAATACACATCCCTTTGCTTAGTAAATCGTTACTGATTGGTTTCAATAGCACCATTACATTCTTAACGATTTTAATGCATGGAAGTTTCGTTTAATTTTTCAACAAACACTAAATTGAAATATGCACATTAAAAATCGTGACTACGCCTATGATAGTACTCTACCGCACTATTTTAAACGTTTTCGCTCTCTACCATCTCGTCTTGATTGAACTTTACATATTCTTTATTTGCATTTGCCCAAAGTGAACGTATATATTGTTTATGTTAACTTGAATAGGGGTTTGTGTATTATTATTTTCGCAGGACACATCGGAAAGATTAGCAAGAACATTGATTGCACAGTAGTCATGCAATGAGTACTCTACCTACTGTCTACATTCCAGCTTTATGTAATTAGTTTTAGGAGTAATCCGTATATGTCATTTCAAGTGAGTTCAAATTAAAGCCACAATCTCAGATAATATTTACTATTTAGCTTAGAGATGAGCTTCTGCTCTTTGTAATTTGTTGGGCACAGCATTGCGAATTACATACTTAGTTGTTGTTTTTGTTATAATACGCGAAATGTGATCTAAAAAACAAAAATTAAAAAATCTACCGGAAACAAACTGTAATATTCAGTAAAAATTGTAAGTGCTGTTTATAGTGACGGATTAAGACACTCTGATTTGAGGGCCCTTTATTGTGCTACCAACTATTTTAAATCAAATAAAGTTGTGAAGGGTGTTACATTAAGTAAAAAACATAAAGACATAAATAAAACATGTACTAAATAATATTAAGTATTAAATAAATTACGTACCACCACGTAAAACATATTGGTTATTGGAATCACTGATAATGTTATCATCCGGGTATTGTTATCACTTTCATAAACAATGGACCGGACATAGAAAAAACAAGTTTTTCTTTGGTTTATGATGAGAAATTTTGCTTGGGATTACATTCGTCGAGTTTGCTCGAATTTTTTTGTTTGTAGTTTCAAGCTGGAGTGGTACCGGTCCTCTCTCAAACGTACGTTAGAGCCTGTAGGCTGATTGGCAGCAGCTAACTTAGTTCTATTCTAACTCTTTGCAATGGCTGGTGTAAAAAAAGGGACGTGACCTTAGCTTAAAAGAATAATTTAACATTTTCGCACAGTATGATAAGTAAGCCAGCGGAATGAAACAGCACAATTACACCTTCCGCAGCCAGTTTTATGGAAAATTAAAAAGCAATATGTTGAAATAAAAGACGTGGTAGAGAAAAATTTACCATTTTTTCTGTATAATGTGTGTATTTTGTTTCTATGGCGTATTTAAATAACGTCAAGCTATAGTCGGCAAAAACTTCAAATGGTTGAACTGTTGCTCATAAGTAATCTTTTCATACGGTAATACCATTTTTCGAAATAAACATTAGCTACAGAAAATCAACGTTCTTATATTTTTACTCACTTTGTATAACTCACCTATACCGAATGGTAGTGAATGCAAATTAATGTCCTGGTACGTAAACTGATGCTTAAAAGATAAGTATAGTTCTCTTTCAAGTAGATTAAAAACATTTTTCTCATTGAAGTCAATAACGTGCTACTTTTGCTCATTGTTTTTCATGTTTTATATTTTTTCCAGAATTATGTACTATATCTTCCATATAGTATCTCATTAAAACAAAAAAATTTAAGAAAAGTAATTACAATTTTCAATAAGGTATTACTATTTTATGTAAGTTACAAGAGTAGTAACATTTTGCAAGTAAGAGGAAGGCAGTAGCTGTAGCTAGATGGAGCTTAAAAAATAGTGCCGTTAAATATAGCGCAGGGTAAAAACGTACCTGGCGAAATGTTTTTTAAGGAATCAGGTGGAAACCAAGGCAAGCGCAGTTACTCAACATTGCTAGTTTTAAATACGAAATTTAATATTTTAAAACGTTAAACCAAATGCAGAAACTTGAAAGGGGTAGATGAAACTGTAGCGAGCCAATGAACCCTTAGGAGTTTTTTGGGCGTCGATAAACTATTAGTAGTAACTGGGGGTCGATTAAATAAGATCTATTTTGTATTAATATATTTAATTGTTTTTATACATTCTGCTTATGACTTACGATTTCCCACTTTTACAAATATCCAAAATAATTTACAAAGTAAAGATATATTATTCAAAGGCGGATAATTATTTTTGAATTTCGTTTAAAATTTATCATTTTATATCTGTCTGTTCTCGAAAAAGGTAAAATTACTGCTGGCAATATATTATTATACTTGTATACTGATTATTTGAAAAAAAAATGATATGAATATTATCTTTAAAGATCTCGAAAACTTGAATGTAGAATACCATCGTGGTTTGTTATGCCATTTGAACGTTACATAACGGGAATATATATTACTTTATAAGACGAATTAATTGAAATTAGAGAAGATCTCGAATTAAATGTTTTGTTCAAAACATATGCATACGCAAAATTTTCAAATTTGAAAAATATATGGCAAAAATGTTCAGAAATAAAATATATATTTGAGTAATTATTGTTAGCGTTTCCGCGTTAGTGGAGTTCCACTTATTTAGGCCAGTTTTAACCCCCTGAATAATTTATTAAGAAAAAGTAGAAGTATAGATTAAAAATATCAGAACGCGGAGATCTACAAATAAGATTAAGTGATTTTGAACCAAACATTTCAAACATTATATCAAACCATTAATAATATAAATACGATATTATTTTCTTATTATTATATTTTTTTAAATTATTGTTTATAAATATTTTGTTTACGTTTTCTTTTATCTATTACAGGCTTCATACTCGTATGTCATACTATTTTGTACAATAAATTATTATTGGAATATTGAGCTTCTTTCAATCAGTCGGTCAAAGTTTATTAGAGCTAAGATAACAAACCAATGATGAAAAACTTCGAACGCTTATCTCTAATTATCTTGCAATTTTTACAAACATATGTCTTGGGTGCTGTATAGAGGGAAATACTCCTTCTTACAATCCTGTTTGTTTCCGTTGATGGATAATTAGGCATTTCAAAAGGCCAAAAAGTTTGTGTGGAAGACTAAAACCCACGGTGAAAATTCTACTCGTACATAGATTGTTCTTCCATCCGAACAAAATCTGAATCTTACACTGATTATATGGTATACGTATACCAAGGGGGTCGATGGAAATATTTTTCTTGTAAGGGGTCGATGCTTAAAAAGGGTTAGGAACCCCTGTTGTAATGCTTCTTTATACTGTTCTTTGTGTATATTTTATTTTTGAATGCACTATTTTTGCCGGCTACATTTTTAGCCCATGCAATTTTCGATGGCCCTATTCTGACCTTCAACCAAGAAACATAAATTTATTTGTACTGAGTATCCCTTAAGCTGACATAAAACGCCTCGTATCGTTGTTCAGTAGTGCATACTGAACCCAAAACAGCTAAAATATTTATTTTTTGCAGGCTAATTTCTTTACACGAGCTTCTTGAAGTTTGAAATTCGAATGCTGCGTAACAACAAAGCTAAACAGATATATATTATCGATGAAAGTAGTTCTTCATCAATAAACTCAAGATATTAACAATAAAAATAGCTTCGGCACAAGTTCAAATTGCAGATTTTTGATCGTAAGATTTTGTTGAAAACACAAGATCCAGATCAAGGAAAATCCAATCAACGCTAATAGTAATTTATATTTAATTTGACAATGCCGCTTAAAATCTAACAGTTGTCAAACACATGTTCTGTAAATTTTTGTAAATTCGTTTCACTTACATTAATGGAATACACACTTGGTGAGTACATTGACATGATTTGGATCCTTGGAGAGCTTAGTGGTAATTGTAGTGCAGCGGCAAGGCTACATATGCTGTACGCTAGCTTTCTAAATAGAAAACATCCAAACCACACGGTTATTAAACGAACTGACCAACGACTACAAGAGAGAGGAAGTGTTGGTCTAAAAAGATATGAAGAAAATGTATTAGATTTAATTAAATGGGAGTCTACGAGAAGAGTACGTGGTATTTCTCTGATTGTAGACATACCAAAGTCAACAGTATACAGAATATTACACGACAGCGGCCAATATCCTTCTCGAAAGACGGCTATTAAATCAACATCAGCAAAATTAAAATTTTATTGACAATATTTTGTCTACAGATGAGGCGACATTTACGTAGGATGGGGTTTATAATACTTGTAATAATCATGTGTGGGCATTTGAGAACCCTCATGAAACTTAAGCTGGACGTCATCAATATCGATACGCTGTTAATGTTTTGGCAGGTATGGTAAATACTTATTTAAATGGTCCTTGTATTCTGCCAAATCGTTTTAATGCTGAAAATTTCCTGCATTTTCTAAATGACCATTTTCAAATGCTATTGGAATATGTTCCACTAATAATTAGTAAAAATATGTGGTACCAAAAAGATGATGCTCAAACCCATTATGGGGTCATGGTTCGCGATTGGTTTCAAAATGATTTTCCAGATCAGTCGATTGGCCGTAGGGTACTATAGTTTGGCTGACAAGGTTACCTGATCGAATGCCTTTAGATTTTTATTTATGGGGTTATCTGAAAGATTTGGTATATCCCACACCAGTGAACAATGTGGACGATTTAACAAATCATATCAACCAAGCGGCTACAATTTAAAACGAACACATAATCCAACGAGTATAAAGTTCAATTGGAATGAGAGAGTGCAAAATGTCATAACGTTGTTGATCATTTTGAACTGTTCCATTCATTTACAAAAAAAAATGAATTATGGTTATTTTTATACTTTTTGTTCATAAGCAGTTTGTGTTACGTTACTGAAAAACATTGATAACTGTTTTATTCAACTGTGGATTAGACCTATTCAGGATGCTACATAAAAAATGGTTCGGCAACTCTACCTCATGGTGGTTGTTGGCGGCATGGGTCCCAACGTTTGCATGTCAGTTTCTAGGAATTTTTAAATTTACGGAAGGTCTGACATAATGGCTATAAATTGTGTCATTGACGGCCCTTTGTTTCCGCCTTGCATAGCTGCAGAACTTTTAATGACACGTGCAAGCGTTGTGGACATGTGGGGACCACACGTAGCCAGAGTGACGTCACATACCCCACTTATTTTAAGTGAGTTTTGGTGCCCTAGAAGTTTAAGTTTGATTTTTCAGTAACAGAGTACGTTTTTGAAGTCAAAGATATAAGGACATAAATGTAAATTTGATTTATGTACCTGTTTTATATAAATATATTTTGGCTTCTGTATCTCATTTATATTATTACATCCGATAAGAGAAAACATAGAAGACTTATAATTTTAAAGTGCTTCGACATATTATTTGCATATCATTTAATTCAATAGTAGTGTAGAAATGAGTTGTTTAATAGTTCATTTATGTTGTCAAAAGAGTGAACTGGCCTAAATAATAATAATTATGTAATAAATATTTTTAATAGTTTTCCATAGTATATGCAAAACTATTTTCGGTAGAGCATACCACATGCATATTACACAGTTGCCAAGTTTCTACTTTGTGTAAAGCTTGCGAAAAATAAATATTTTAGCTGTTTTATATTTGATATGCAATGCTGAACAGCGCTACAAGGCATTTTTTCTCGAGTTATGGGACACCTTGTCAGTCTTAGAACAAATAAATTATAATTATTTATTAGAGTAAACTAGTAGTATTAGAAACCCCTTACATTTGAATTATGCATTTCATATATACTGGAAATATTTATTAGTTATCTTAGCACTGCAGAACCAAGTTAGGGCAGTTTTATACAGAAGCTTCTGTTTGAAATTTTAAACCGGCTTAATGTAAACAAATTTAGCCTGTTCTATAGTGGTTTTCAATTGGTGCAATTGACAATCACAAACTCTTTATCATAACGATTTATAATCAGCAAAGTATCATCAAATTGGACTTGGCTACACTATAACAATTCTAGTATTTTTCAATTTTTCTTTCCCTACTTCTAGAATTTTTAACTTTTCACTTAAAGTCGCCACCTCAAACGTAACACTATTGTCACTGTTTCGCACAGCAGAAACGATGGAAGGATTTAGGTCCAATTTTTCCGTAATAATAAACTTAACCGTCGAAATAGGTTCATCCAGTGGTATTCTTCCGCTGATAGTTAGCTTTTTACTATCTGGATATTTTTCTATAAGCGCCATTAATTGGTGGTTCCTTTCCCTTAATACATCCACTTGGGTTTGAAAGGAAAGCAATGCCTGAGTAGCATTTAATACAGTGAGTTCGCAAATTCTCAGAAAGGAATCTCTGTCCTGGTCTGGTAATGGTGTGGGTGATATTGCCGATGGTGCCTCTGGGGTAAAACAGTTTGTAGGCGCTGTCTGGCCTTTATTTGGTTTATTATTATTTTGTTGTGGGCGAGATGGATCAATAGAGCTAGGTGTCAATTCTGTAATAAATTAGTGACACCGTTACTACTTTTTTAAATTGATTTTAAATAAATATAAATTTAAGCAATGATTTATAGAATTAGTAAATGCAAAAGAATAGTAAATTTTTGAAATTTGTTACAATATAGGGTAAGAAAATATTTATCCCTTTTGTGTTTCAAAACTATATTTAACATACCTGCAATTATATAACTGTTCTATATATGTTTGTCCAAAAATCTG
Organism: Limonius californicus; assembly: GCA_014611495.1. Lineage (NCBI taxonomy): Eukaryota > Metazoa > Arthropoda > Insecta > Coleoptera > Elateridae > Limonius > Limonius californicus. Next base: position 12,466 of record JABXWE010042681.1, on the reverse strand, counting down.
TACACATTTTCTAAAACTTACACATATGCAACCAAACATGCTTGCAAAGTTCGTACAATAGCATTGTGGGGAATTTAAAAATTGGCTGCATGAAGTACTCGTATTTTTCGCTAGTTAAATTATTAAACTGACTGCCGTGTCAATTTTGTTTGAAAAATCTGCAAAGTTGAAATTTTAATTAACAAAATTTAGAAGTCGCTACTCATCAAGCGCAGATTAAAAATGAGAAGCAAATTAATCATCAGAATAATTAGATTTAAATTTTAGTGTAACATTTTTGAAACGAAACACGGCTATTACTGCCTAATAAAATTTCTTTTGGTGAAAAATATGCAAATATCTAATTTCGTATTCGCCAGACGTTGTCACTGTCAATTTTTATCCTAAATTAGTTTTCGAACTGGAGCATAACAATTTCGTCACAGGAAGGCGTTTGCTTTCTCACCTTTTATTTCGAAACGTCCGTCATCCAATCTATATCCCAATTCATCTTTGATTACAAAAAGCCAGTAATGGATGACGTCTCCAACTTGAAGGCGGGTTTTGCGATCTTCGAATGTCCATTTACCGTTGCGTTTGTGGAGGACGTCCCGTGAAAAAACCCCAGCTTCCAAATCCCTGAGTTCCCTGTTGACATTTCCATGGAAGGCAAACAGCCGAATGCCTGGAGCATCATCTATGCTGACACGAAAGCCCTTAGGAGTAAACGCTTGTATTTCCGGCTCCGGAATTCTGTATGTATCTTCATAATACTGCGCGCTTAATGGAGCAACAAGAAAAACTATTAACACAACCTTACACACCGGCATCTTGATTACAACTACAGTATTTTGCTACTTGATGCACGTGGTTATAATAGAGATTTTAGCGGCGCGATAGTGTATGTATAACCTCTGGCTTTGGGAATTATCATTTGGTAAAACCAGTTTATAGGAATCCGTTCGAGTTTTGTAGATTATACGTGCTAGTACTATTCAGTTCCGATTTCTTGTCCCCGTTACGTATTCATTCTTATAGGAAAAGGGGATTCCTCTTTTCCTTACCATACTTACCTCATTTCGGTTTTGTTATATTTTTTAATACAATTAATATTATCACATGTTTTTGAATGCGCTTGTCTGAATTGAGGATTTCCCGCTTTACTCAAAACTTACTGCGTTTTTTTTTAATGCATACAGAGGTAGAATATTAATAAACAAAAATTAAAACTGTATATTAAAAATAGTAGAAAATTAATGTACATTTATACATCCCAGCTTTTGACACGTTCAGTTTAAGGTAATTTCTTCAAGCAATGGTAACTTTGGAATTGATTAGTTTTTCTTTGGCTAACTTCAATACTTCAATCTTTTCGTCTAGAGTTTCCATTTCAAAGGTAATAGACCCATCATTATTCCTTACGGCAGATACTATGCTAGGTTTTAAATCCAATTTATCCCAAAGGACAAATCTAACAGTTGCTGCAGGATTCTCATTTTGAAGTATTCTCCCGCTTAGGGTTAATTTTTTGGCATCCTGGTGTTTTTCTATAATCTTCATGAGTACGTCAACCGTTTTGTTTAAAGACTCTACTTGTTTGCGAAGTGTTATCACAGATTCATCGTTGTTGTGGCACATTAATACGCCAGTGCTAATTTCGTCCTCATTTGCAGGGCGAATCACAGGTATTTTTGTTGTAGAATCTGGAAATGATGGAATACTGTTTGCTGGAGGCGTATGTGTGCTTGTATTTGCAGCATAATATGGTACCAATTCTGCAATGTCACTCATTTCAATATTATTAATCACAATAGTTACTATATTAACTAAATACCTTGGACCTGATAGTAATTCGGTTGTCTGACATAACCTAAGCGGTCTCGTTTTACAAATATCCAGTAACATATGTAGTCCCCTTTTTTCAGAAACCTATGGGAGGTTTCCAAAATCCACTTTCCTTCGGTTTGCTTCTGAGTTTCGATGTTAATGGTGCCCGGTCGTAACGGGTCGATTTCTTTGTTCACATTTCCGTGGAATCTAAATTCTGTAATTCCGGAGTTTTCTGGAATAGTAATTCGAAAACCTCCTGTAGTGAATACAATTATCTCCGGTAGAGGAATTTCATATAGATCGTCACCTTCAGCACTAGCACATGTTGCGAAGAGCAAGGTTACTACTGTTGTTATCCACATGCTCATTCAAAATAATATTAACCAAACAAATACCTTGCATAAGACTGAGCTCAAGCAACACGAACGATAACCTTCCGAAGTTTGTAAATCACATTTTCTCTTATGACATTCATGCAATTGCGTTGAACTAATTCCGATAAAAACGCATGAATCTTCGTAAAACTGAGTTCGTTAATACCGGATGAGTTAATAAATAATACTCGTAGTGATGCGTGCTGTCGGTTGTTTATGGAATGTGGGTTTTTCCAACTCACCGCTAAGGTGCAGGGGGGTCAGACGGGTAATGGCAAATATCATTCGCAAACGTTATTTTTCATTCTACTTGAGATTTCTTTATTTAACTTATGAGAATGTTTAAGCCTCCGCGATAGGCGAGGCAAAGAGACAACCGCCTCAAGACCGAATTGCAGAGGCGCTAAACAAAATTCGAATTGGTGTTTGTGTATAAATGATTCTGTTTTTCATTGTCTATGGTGAATAAATATGTATATACTATTAATATTATATACTTATTTGTAAATTCTTAAAATACGAGGCTTGTTCAACTGAAACGCAACTTTGATCAACTTAGCCTTGAAAACAAATGCAATAATTCAAATGACGTGTTAATGTTAGTAGTGTTTGTAAGCAACACATTAATAAGTTTCTGGCGTTGGAATTTGATTCCGACTTTTAAAACTTAGATTTTGAAATGGCGTTTGTTGTTGATAATCCGTCCAAGTGAGGGTGTGCGGCCATTGCAGATTCATACACGAATGCAAGCAGTGTATGGAAATGCATGTATTGCGTACCCAACTGTGAAGGAATGATACCGAAAATTTAAGAATGGAAAAGAGGGAACTGTGGCTGAGCCGCGACCAGGTACACGGTGTACTGCATTAACAGAAAACAACATGGCATGTGTGGAAGGCCTTATTAGAGAAAATCATCGAATTTGAATTGGAGAAATTTCAGAAATTGTTGGTGCGAGTGTAGAATCTGTTCATAGTATTGTTCGTAATCTGGGTTACAGCAAAGTTTGTTCGCAATGGATTCTTCGTCTCTTGTCTAATGAAGTAAAATGCTTGCCAATGGGCTTATCTCTGCAAAACCTCACAGAATATAGGAAAAATGGTGATGACTTTCTTCTGTCATTAGTTGCTGGTGACGAAATTTGGTGCCATTACTACGAGCCATCCAGTAAGGTCTCACTGGTGCGCCAACGAATCCACGAAAAAGTTCCGCTAGAAAAAGTTCCGCCGGAAAAAGTGCCGCGGGAAAAAGTTCCGCAGCAAAAAGTTCCCCAGGAAAAGGTTCACAATGTTTTATTCATAAATAAGGTAACTTACACTACAGACTATATTTAAAAATAGGTAATTATTATATACAAAATCAGTTTAGGTGCATTCTAAAATTGTGGCTAACAGCCGTTAAAAACTGCTCAATATCCCTAACATCGTTTTAGAATTCGATGCGAAGGTTTCTCAATATTTCTTGCAATCTAGAGTCCGCTGGACGAATCCTTGGGCATGTAAACGGTCTGATGTTGAACTGTTGGAGCTTTGTGTAATCAACAGATAATTCTTGTTGCATCTTGATAATTAGCACCCAAATAGGAGGATGCTTCATTCCTACGAGATGACTGAACTGGTTGTTCCATCCTGAAACAAAAATTGTTCAATTTTTGGATAATACTAATATTTTGTATAAGAATATCAATTAAAATTTAAAAAGACAAACCTTCAGCTGTTGTTGGTCTTATCGTCTCTTGTCATAACAGCCTCGTGGACGTTCCATGTCTCTGGTGGGAATAGGGGCGGGATTTTGGTTGCCTACTCTGTATGTGCCAGAAACATATGTTTGATCGAAGTAAACGAGGAGTTCTGTATATAAGTCTCCACCAGGATGATTCCCGAGGAAATTAATCCCTTCGGCAATCTTATCAAGCGGCAGAAAAGCTATTCCATCTACCATTCCTACAAATTTGCTGAAGTCCTGGTCTTCAAGGTATTGATTCGGAATACCCAGCTGTTACACTTTTCTTAACGTAAATAAATAGCTGTTAATAATGGGCATCAGTTAAGAACCTATAGGATTTGTTTTATTACAAAGTAACGTAAATAAATAGCTGACAATAATGGAGATCAGTTAAGAACCTATTTAAATTACAAACTTACTTTAATGTCGTTGCTTACTTATTATTTTACAAATTACATTTCGGATAGTTCAAATACAGTCAATAGGCACACACATTTTTAACTTTTCCGCGGCGGGACCATTTCCAGCGGAACTTTTTCCTGCGGAACTTTTTCCCCGCGGCACTTTTTCCGCGGAACTTTTTCCAGCGGAAATTTTTCCTGCGGACTTTTACCGGAGACCTGCCCCAACGCACCATATTTGTGTTACATTTTTTTCGAGCACAAAATTACTTTTATTTGTTCACACATCCTTATTATGTTAGGTAAAAATATATCATCAAATAATAACATTCTTTGTAACTTTTATAGCACTCTAAAGTAGAGCAAAAATTCCTTTCATTGCATACATTTTGTTGGCACCGATAAAATAATATTCAAAAACAATATTTTTAAGTTTGGTTTATATCAATCTGATGTCTATTGGTGACACTTTATTAAACATTACTAAATTTTCTGATCATATAAACAATAATAGAATTGTAACAATCAAAAGGTCATTGGTGCATTTGCGCACCACTGGTATTACGACTTGTAAGTCTTTGCAAGAACAGGTCAGAACAGCTGCATTGTTGCTGCGGGTTAGTTATGTGATGATTGCAGTGGGTGATGATGTCTTTTAAAAGTTTTTAACCCAAAAAGTGTTGCAGGCTGCTTTAGAGCATGTAGTTGATAAACTGGAGAACGACCGAATTGAAGGTGATTATAATTTTTTTTAAAAGTAGTGTTTTTTTTGCAACGGGTCCATAAGAGATGATAGGACAAACCACTGCCCATTTGAAAACTCAAAGCAATTTTCGAAACAGGAGCGAGGGTCATATGATTCTGTCTATGATGATGAAACGAAAATTTCTCTTGTACGCTGAAACGACAACTCCTTGGTCACTGTTTCCAGCAATGCTTTCAATATACAACATTTGAATTACACGAAACGATATAACAGGAAGGAAAAAAGAGATATCAATATAAATCAGCCTCGATCTATTACCGAATATAATCTATCCATGGGAGGGGTTTACCTTCACGACAATGGAATTGCAAATTATAGATGTAGAGTTTTGGGGAAAAAATGGTGATGGCCCCTATTTCGTAATTCATTGGACAGTATACTAGTTAACGCCTGGAAGCTCTACAATGTGGCAAATGGAGCAAAAATGTCTCAACTCGATTTTAAGTCTTACATTGCTTTACGTCTTCTACAAAATAAGAGAGAATACGTGACAAGGAATATCCCTCGTCCTATTTCAGAAATTCGTTTTGATAACCATGGACATACTATTAGTAGTCACGAAACTGAACCTCGAAGGAGATGCAGAGTATGTCACAAACACACCAATTATTTTTGTGAAAAATGTAGGGAACATTTACACATATCTTGCTGTGCACAATATCACCAAAGATAGATATTTTGGTTATTGTTTCTTATCAGTGGTTCGTTTTCGCACCAATGATTAAACTGATATAATGTCTTTGTTTATTGTCTCATTCAAGTTCTTGTCTTTTATTTAGTTATTTAGTGTAAGGTTTTCACTTGTTTATGACTATTTTTCGGTTTTATATTAGATATAAATAGATTTTGTGAATACGTTTTTCATCTTTCTTACCAGTGGTGCGTATATGCGCCATTAATTTTTTTGGTATTCCTGAAATTTTTTGTTGTTAATAACTTAATAAATGTGTTCTAGAGGGTATATGAATAAACATCTTTAGATTTAATAATACGTTTTTATGTTTTTTCCTTTTCCTTTTTTTTTTCTTAATGCTAAAAACCTTCTCTGGAATTTCTGTCGTTCGGATTCGACGTTAAACTGTAGGTCCCCCGTGTTTCTACCTTAGCGCTGAGGAGAAACACGTGGCATTGAAGAGGCCGATGCCCAGCAGTGGGATGGAAAGGCTGTTGATGATAGCTCTTTTTGATATGCGGTCTGTTCTTGCTACTTCGTTTCTTAGTCTCTTGTTGGTAATAAAGCCTACCCGTCCGGAGTTTCCTTCTAAGTTTTCATTGTAATATAATCTTTTATTAGCTCTTTTCTTTTTTGTGTCTTTCTTTTGTTTTGTATTTCGTTCCTTTTGTGTACACTGGATTTATCGAAACATTGCCCCCCCCCTTCTAGGATCCAGGAGGCTTACGGCTTTCGGAGTGTGAGATTCGGAGAATCCCGAGGGTCGTCTACTCCTGGGGTAGTTTTGTTTTGTGGTTCGATATCATCTTCAGTAGTTTTGGGGGAATGATGGGAAACAATCGCCACGCTTGCCCTGCGGGTTGGCGATGGATAGTACTGCTGCTAACTCGGAGCGTGTCTGCTGTCATTTTCACCATTATGGCAATCATCTGCCACCAGACTCCCGAAATGCTCCTATCCTGAGCCTCTCTATATACCTCAGTCTTCGCTTAGTCTCTGTGCTGAGCTTGCCTGAGGGTGTATTCATTTCACCATATCTGGCTACCCTCGCGTAGTTTTACCTGCAGGTCAATGCAGTTTACCGGAATGTGGTACTTGGAGCCATAAGCGAGAGCTGGGTACCCCTGTGAGGACCAGGCATAGTGATTCACCTCCTGTCAATGACACTTGGCGTGACCAACCACTATGAAAGGTGCTACCTCTACAGCGTCACCCCCCATCCCGTGTATCAAGTTAAGCAATCAAAATGTGAGGAGTTGCAGGAGGTGAACTTGAAAATAAGTAGTAACCTTGGCCTTGAACAGGTGATGGCAGGGGATAACTTTGGGAAGCGCCAGAACACTCCATGTTTCCCTACTTCTGCAATTAGAGCAATAAAAATAAATAGTGCGACAAGTAAAAGTATCTTTAGAACTTACTTTATGCTTGAAATAAGTTTTATGTAATTACCAATAATGTATCAACTCAATAAATAGCTTAAGAAATATTATTGTAATTTTGATATTTTTACAATTTAGTTTTTTGTAGCTGTCCTTGAAAAAAATATCGAGTGAATTTTGTAGAAGTTGTTTTTGTCGTTATTATTTATGGGCCTTGCTGAAATAGTAACGAAATCTTGTTAACCTATTGGAATTTGTAGCTGCATGAAAAATATAGAAGCATTTTATACATTTAATAGATAACTGTTTTTGAGGGTTTGTATGTCAATTTTTAATCAGCTTATTGTTAAAATTAATTTTTGCCGCTTGTATTCATATTCGCAAAGCACCACGCCTGTAATATTTCATTAATTTAATTGTGCTCATTTTGTAGAAGATATCTAATTATTTTAATGAAAATAATCTGCAAACTACAGAGTGCAAATTCATATTATGTTCTGCGTACTTAATCGGATAATGGTTTCATTTTCCGTATTCATACTTTATAAACAGTGTACACATTAACATTACGGTATAATATGATTGATGCGTACACTGCCGTAATTGCTTTGCGTTGTAGAAAATGTTAATAATAATGTTATTAACTGTACTGCATCATCTACGTGTTTATCATATTTTAATTAATGTTGTTAAAATTAATGAAAATTTAATATCTCAGCTACTCCCAGCTTCAGGTGTAATATTATCATGAAGCTCGTTATTGCGGGTAATATATTTTTATTACATCGCACAAAAGTTTAGGTTCAAAATCGTGTTGTAATAACACCTGCCTTATTTTCGCAAACACGACTGTCTCTACAAATTATAATTTATGAAAATGAGAAAATAATACTTAAATTTAAAAGTATGTGTCGCGCTTTTGTCATATCCAACAGTTCATAAATTAATTTTCTTTTAATAGGCAGCAGAAAAAAATATGATCTTTATTTAAAATTATTTTATTACAATAACAATGAAAATTATTTTAAGATCTCTTTTCTCTGTAAAAAGTTGTGTTTATGATCTTACTTTCTAACTTCTTTTAAATTTTTTCTTAAGATGCTATTTTATAGTGTAAGGAACTTTATTTATCAATTTACCGGTCGAGAGGAGGTAGTATTGTTCTAATAGACAGGAAAGTTATTGATCTAGTCTGGCGTTGTCGCAAAGACTGGTGACAATTTCATTGTCCCATTCGTACGACATCGGTGCGTGTAATTGCTTGGTTCATCTTAATTGAGTGAAATTGTTTAGTGGGGCCCCATTCGTACAAATGGATGGAAACAATAATGTGCTAGGGGTGCAATAGTTCCGGAAAATTTCGGGAAGTGAGTGCATTAACTTCGAAATGTCGCAATGTTCTAACGCTCCATCATCATCTTCGTCGCAATCGCCATTTGTCACTTGCGTAAGTTCACGTGACAGCCGCCAGGTGGCTAATGGATGTAATCTTCCCTCGACTCTAAAGCCCAATGATCAATTCTAAAGTCATAACACGCATACATCATGTTAGCTATCAATAATTCCTGTCTTTTAAGGCATAGCTCCATACGCCTCTTCTCCCTAAACGATTGAAGTTGATAGATGAAAGAGTGCAACAAAACGTCTGAAGTGTATACCGCACAGAAACCAAGAAACGGGGCTGCAGTAAATAAGGAGCTTTTTCATTTAGAAAATATTTCTTAGCAAAATACGTCCCAGACTGAGCATTTGTATCGAGCGACTGATGTTGGGGAAAAACGGAAAAATTACGGTGTTTTAAAGGTGACGCCGACATTAGTCAGCATGTGAACTTTCTAGGGACGCCGTTAAGCTCACACTTACGTGAATGTCTTTGTAGACATAAAGCTGACGTTGGATTCTTGCAGCGCTCTGGGTCGGATCTATACCTTCATATAAAGAACAACCCTTTACTATAAAATACCGGAAAACACTATTTTTGTCAGAAACATTTGCAAACTGTAAACAAACTTGTTATACAACTGCGTATTGTGTTCCTCTATTATATCGTAACAATGTTTCAGCAATTAAGACAACAAAATTAACCAATTTTGTATCATTTTACACAGCAAATTTTGAACTACTTAAAGTTATTAAGTAAGGATTCCGCAGATCTGTTTATAAGAGAACAAGTAGGAAGCAAAGACATGCACGAAATTAGATTAGGAAATTGAGATTAGTAATGCGAAACGCAAGAGGAATAAACAGCGAATAAACGAATTAGCGGTAAAACTAACTGCACAAGTGGCAAATATTGCGATTGTTACCGAAATAATGGAAAAGTTGCGAAATATTACAATTTGAGCAAATGCGGCCTTAAAGCGAGCAAGTTGCATTGGTAATTGCTAACTTTAGAGTTCTCCAGGAAGCAAAATGAAATATTGCATATCGGACTAAAATCCGACAGAATAATACAGGCGGAAATAGAAATAGACAGTGGAAACTAACAGCATGAAGTATAGCTTTCAGAGCTACATAGCATGAATTGTTGCTTATTAGAAGTTTTATAAAAATAATATTATATATACGAGGTGTGTGCAATTGAAACCAATTTTTGCTTTATAAAAAATTTATTCAACAATTTAATTACAAATAATTACCGTCACAGTTAAGGCACCTATCCCATTGTTTTACTAACCGACGTATATCTTGCTCATAGAATTCTTGTGGCTGCTGATTAAAGACGTCTTCCGCAGGTATATGTACTTCACTGCGTGAGACTCAAAATTCCGACCTTTTAACGCCTTTGTCAGTGATCCAAAAATATGGAAATCGCAAGACGATAGATCCGGGCTATAGGGTGGATGCTCTAAGACCCTCCATTTCTTTCGTTGAAGATTTTCTTTTACCACATTAGCAACATGAGGCCTAGCATCGTCTTGCAGCAAAATGACCCCACGCGTAAGTTTTCCTGGACGTTTCCATCTTCTTGCTTGATGAAACTTGTTCAAAGTTCCATTGTACAGATTTGCATTGACATTTACTCCAGGTTCCTTAAACTCTATCAACAAGGATCCTTCATGGTCGAAACGAAATGTTAACATCACCTGGCCTGCAGAAGGTTGTGCTTTAAACTTCTTCGGTGGTGGTGAACTTGAATGTTTCCACTGCATCGACGATAACTTACTTGATGGCTCGTAGTAATGGTACCAAGTTTCGTCACCAACAACTATTGACAGAAGAAAGTCATCACCATTTTGCCTATAGTCTGTGATGTGTGGAGTTGTTTAGATTCGTGCTGAGGAAAGTTACAGAAAATTAATTTTCTGTCAATATTGTGTTTACCGTTTACCTATTACGAATAAGGGTATTATTGATCTGTATAATAATTTTGTTTGGGCAGAGGAAAATCATCACGCTGTTGTCGAGTGAAGACATCAGCATAAATGTTGGGTGGATATTTTCGAAGACCGTCTCATAGGGCCAGTATTTTTACCAAACTGTTTGACTGGTGAACTGTATCTTCACGTAGACCTTTGTATTTGGAGAAATGTTATATATTGTTGTGTTAATTAATATAAATAAATATATGTAAATTTATAAACTTAGCTCCACGTCGGTAGCGACCATATTTATATGCTACGTATTATTAATAAAATTAAAATTAATTATTTATAAAACGACAAACTTAAATTTAATCTAAATAAACATATAAAATTTTCAAGAGACATCTCGGGGTTATATAATGATGTAAATAACGTGGCTTCCCTATTATGACAGTTACATACAAATATAAACTACATTATAAAATACCTGTAAAGATATCTTTCATCCACAAAAGGTTCTGAAATAATCCATACCACATAGCAGTTCCAATATTTTCCAGACGTCTGCATAAATTTGACCTCGATGCATAAATCTGAACTTATTATGCGTCACTTATCGATAGTGCAGTTGTTGCTAAAGATGCAGGTTTACTGGCTCCATCCAAAATGTGTTGAAATTGAAGTTATAAAATTTAAAAAAATATCCGGAAACAGGAAGACACTGGGTAAGTTTTATTAACAAAAGTTTAACTCGAATAAAAATCAATCATTATTTACAAAAAATAAACTTCCTTCGCTTAACCTTACATTTTTAAAATTTAAACAAAATGACCCCGCCTACTTATATTCGAAAGTCGGCCAAATTGGCCTTATATTAATTCTTGGAGCAACACTCAAATACGTGTTCCCCTTAGGAGAGCTCAAACCAGACTAAATTTCAATAAAACTACAAAATTATATCTCAAAATTGAGTATGCACCAATAGCATACAAGGATTTAATCACCCCTACTAAAAATTCTTATCAAATAAAATACAAACGACTCTTACAGCCTAAATAAACAAATGTTTCAAAAAACTAACTTCAGAATCATAATCTACAGAAAATTTGCAATCCAATGATTTCAAATACATGAAAATTCGTAGCAAAAAATAACGTGCTTTTAAATTCAACTTTTTACAAAAATCTACAATTGAGCTTTTAAACCATTAAAAACAATTAACTAAACCTTCATTAAACTTAAATATAAACATTTATATCCTCAGAATTAGTTAATATAATAGATATCTGCAATAAATAAAATCTAACCTCAAAAATATAACTTTTACATAAACTCAAAATTTCTTATAAAAAACAGTTATATACCTATATAAAAGTATACAAAAACCTCCCTCTTATAAGATATGAACTATAAACAATAATAATAAATCTTAAATTCTCAAAATAACTTTAACATAAATAAATATATAAAGTTTATATGACAATATTACAATTATTTACATTTCAGGGCCCCATCATTACTTTGGATACCCAAAATAATCATCACAATGGAAAAAAGACATTCCCACAACTGTTCAGTACCGAATTTCCGCTTAAAACACCGTTCCGACACAACACAGAGTACATCGTAGAAAACTCCAAAGATCAGAATATACCTTTTTATCTTATAATGTTTAAATTTATGCATTAGAATAAGAATAACCTCCTACATAGCATGCTTTAGATTAGAAATAATCTAACTAATCTTAATTTAAGTTATAATCTGAATTAATAACATCAAACATAGTATCTTATCAATCTTATCGAAGCATAACGTAGTCAAAATAAATCATATAGGGTAAATAACACAGCAATATATATATTGCTATGTATTATTTATAAAAATAAATAATTCACCCCACGTGGATGGTGACATAAATATATCCAATGAATTATAAAAACAAATAATTAAATTTTTTAACGAAATAAAATTTTCTTTAACCTCGGTTAGCTCAAAAATTAAATTCTATTTGTTGGTTACGCCAATAATATAAAT
>JABXWE010042680.1:0-18677 GCA_014611495.1 Limonius californicus | reverse complement strand
TCGAAATAGAGGAAAAAATTGTTTTTTCTTCTCTATCATGAATCTTGTCCATAGATTTTTTTGTTATTTAAAGCAGTTGGGCACATTCATAACACAAAATGTTAGAAAAATCCATAACTAAAAATAGTTTTCTGATAGGATGTATAGCATATATTATTGTTACATGGTCTAAAATAAAATATTTTTACTTTAGAGGCTTCTTTCTATTAGCAAGAAGAAGGAATAAAAGTTATCAAAACAAATTATATAACCATCAATTATTCTCACGTCTTAGTCAAAATATTTCTCTGTTATGAACAAATTCTCTCATAAATCAAAATATTTCTCTCCTAAAATCATCTCATAAACTGACTACTCTTGCGGAAAATTCTTTGGCGATTACATGCCCGCTTAACTAAATTTGCCGTACTGTATAACCTATTAAACAAATTTTTCTGTGGAAAGAATTCTCTTACAAGGTATATTCCACTTGGAACAGAAATATTTCCCGCTGGCAAATATATCTCGCATGTAAACCTTTGCTCTATTCACTCTAGCTCTCTAACTTTCTCTATCTCTCTTTTTCCTCTCTCTCTCCCTTTCCCTCTCTCCTTTTCTTCCTCTTTCTTTGACTCTCTCTCTACATTTCCCGTTCCCTCTCTCCGGAACAATTTGCGGGTAAAATATATATATTTATTGGTGAGAAATGTTTATAAGAAAAATATTTTTGCCTAACCATTTTGTTAAAAAATAACTGCTTGTACCACAATTTTTATATTTATTTGTAGAAGTATGTTCGTGCTGCAATTATCTTCAAAGAGAAATAATTTTATTCGGCAATTTTAATTAACGGAGAATCTTGGGGTGGCTATTTTATTTAAGAGAGAAACATTTTGTATAAAAGAGAAACATTTTCTCGGAAAATTTATTTATCAAAGAAGTATTTCTGTTACAATTATTTTCAAAGAGAAATTTGTTCGAGAAATTTAATTGAAAGGGAAGTATTTTTGAGCGGCAATTTTATTTAAGAGAGAAATATTTCTTTCGGCAATTTTATTTAATGGAGAAGTATTTTGAGGCAATAATTTTATTCGAGGATGAAACATTTTATATAGCAAGTATGTTTAAAAGAGAAATATTTTGCCCGCATAATTCATTCAATAAAGAAGCATATCTGTGCTATAATTGTTTTAAGGAGAATTGGGGAATTTTGCTTTAATGAAAGGTATTTTTGAGTGTGCAATTTTATTTAAGAAAGAAAGATTTTGTTCGGCAGTTTTATTTAGTGGAGAAGTATTTTGGGGGAGCAATTTTATTGAAGAGAGGGAGATTTTGTTCGGCAGATTTATTTAGTTGAGAAGTATTTTGGGAGAGCAATTTTATATAATAATTTTATTTCAAACAGAAATACTGTCCGTTGTAATTTTAGGTAAATCAAAAATACGTTTGAACGGCAATTTAATTTAATAAAGAAGTCTGTGCTATCATCATTTTCAAAGAGAAATACTGTTGTTCGGCAATTTTAATTAGCAGATAAATATCTTGGAGCGGCAATTTTATTTAAGAGAGAAGGATTTTGTTCGGCAGTTTTATTTAGTGGCGAAATATTTTGGGGGAGCAATTATACAGCCATTTTATTTAAAAGGGGAATATTTTGCACGGCAATTTTATTTAGTAGAGAAATACTTTCCCCTGCAATTTTTGTTAAAGCAAAGGTACGTTTGAACGGCAATATAATTTAATAAAGAATTATATGTGTGCTACCATTATTTTCAAAGAGAAATACTTTTGTTCGGCAATTTTAATTAGCAGAGAAATATCTTGGAGCGGCAATTTTATTTAAGAGAGAAAGATTTTGTTCGGCAGTGTTATTTATTTGCGAAGTATTTTGAGGCAGCAATTTTATACAGCAATTTTATTTAAAAGAGAAATATTTTGCACGGCAATTTTATTTAGCAGAGAAATACTTTCCCCTCCAATTTTTGTTAAAGCAAAAGTACATTCGAACGGAAATATCATTTAATGAAGAAGTATATTTGAGCTACCGTTATTTTCAAAGAGAAATACTTTTGTTCGGCAATTTTAATTAGCAGAGAAAATCTTGGAGCGGCAATATTATTTAAGAGAGAAAGATTTTGTTCGGCAGTTTTATTTAGTGGCGAAGTATTTTGGGGGAGCAATTTTATATAGCAATGTTATTTAAAAGGGAAATATTTTGCACGGCAATTTTATTTAGTGGATAAATACTTTCCGCTGCAATTTTTGTTAAAGCAAAAATCGTTTGAACGGCAATTTAATTTAATAAAGAAGTATGTGTGTGCTACCATTATTTTCAAAGAAAAATACTTTTGTTCGGTAATTTTAATTAGTAGAGAAGTATTTTGTAGCAATTTTATTTAAGGCAAACATTTTGTTCGTCAGTTTTATTTAGTGGCGAAGTATTTTGGGGGAGCAATTTTATATAGCAATTTTATTTAAAAGGGAAATATTTTGCACGGCAATTATATTTAGGGGAGACTTACTTTTCGCTGCAATATTTGTTAAAGCAAAAAAATACGTTAGCACAGCAATTTATTTAATACTGAAGAGCTTTTTTGCGTAAATTTTTTGCGTTTGTGTTTTTAGTTGCAATGTTGTATAAACGTACATATTTATGTCCCGATGAATTTTTGGCTATTTCGACTTTACTGAGAATTAGTTTTTGGAAGTACACTAAGTGAATGTACTTCCACTTCAACCGCTCTTGGGTACATTTTACTTTATCCTAGCGGGCACGTCTACTATTTGTGGAGGTTTAATATTCTGAACGGAGAAAGTGAAAAAGTCTGACGGTACTTTCAATTCACAGTTCACAGTCTCCTTTACATCTATTTCGTATTTTTGGGTGTGTATTATATAATAATTTTTTTAAAGATAATATTTAAATTAACATTCAAAACAAATGTACTACCCAGGTAGTTGGCTGTAGAGTAAAGAGTAAAAGTAAATAAACCGATTTTAACTTAAAATTGCACTAAATGTGAAATGTATGAAATAGTTTAAACATCCACCGTTTGTGTCCTCTTTTTGTTGTATATGAATGAACCTTAGAGTATAGAACTCGGTAAAGGTAACTTTATGAAAAGGAGGGTGAAGCCATGAGACGCAAGGAAAAATCATATTAATAGGCAACCCGCAGTACACCACAACCTACTCTATTATATGTACTGAGTATACATACAATTAACTGAAAAATATTGAAACATATATTTTATACCCTAAACGAACCAAAACATTACTATGTTCTGTTACAAGTAAATTTGTAACATATTAAAGAAATGTCTGTCCATGCTCAGAGGGTTGCATATACTCGCTAAAAATTCATTTATATACCCTATTACTCTATCTTCCTATTCTCTATTGTCTTAGTAAATATATACGTTAAAATACTAAATGTACGTCGATACTTACAAATACATATATTACGAATTGGTTTCATTTTCCAGTACTTGTAGAAAGAGGAAACAACAATTGTAATCGGGTAATAGAGTAAGAAGGTATTTAACAAAAAGTTGGATATATTTCAGATTAATTTACAGAAATATTTTATTGCTTGCGCGTCTTGCATTAGTATGACTATCAAAGAAGTATCTGCATTTTCACAGGCTCTGTGCCAGTGATAAAATTGTAAACAATACGATACGTTATCAACTCCTAATCGTCAACTATAAAAACAATTTTAACCGGATGTTTAATATTAATCAGCGGTTGATTAAACCATAATGGATAAAAAATAATTTTGGGAAACCGATTTAAATTATGCTGTTTTTATAATTGAACAGAAACTAAAAACTATTCAAACCTAAATTGTAAATCGTAGTCACCTGTAAATCAAAAGTCATACTGTAATAATGAACGAAACGCCACCACAACACTGAATTATTGTCAAGTGGCCGTATTTAAAACTTTAAAGCTTTAAAACACATTTCTGTGTATAATCCATAACACTGAACCTACTAAAGTGTCTAAAAATAAGCTGAATTTAAGGTTTCCTATTATCATCGTAGCTACATCAATAAAAGACCTTTCCACTTGCCGTTTCTTTTAACTAATAGATAACATATCTAAGATTAAAATAAAGTAAAGCGATCGATGATGGTGCCGCATAGCCTCTCCTACTCAATCTGATCTCTCACCTTCACGTGGGGAACCCTGTCAACCCGAGCAACCCTACCAGAGATCCGGCATCCAACCCGTGTGGATGATAGGGTCGGGATCAAAACGAGGGATGGGAGAAATGGCCCGCCGAAAAGGGGGTTGGGCATGGGGCTAACTACCCCCAGGGGTTAAAACCCTTCTCCGGTAAAAAAGTATAGTTACGAAAACCGAAAGCAGAACGCGCGGACGGAACCCAAGGCGACAACATAGCAAAGAAAAGGACATGTTTTTTGGAACATGAAATGTGAGAACACTTTACAGAATCGGAGCTGTAAGATAACTGATTAAAGAACTTAAAAGATACATGATGGACATAATCGGGCTGCAAGAGATGCGATGGCCAGGAAAGGACGTTATGGATGATGATGGAACGAGAATATACTATAGCGCAACAAGCACAGGACAACATGGACTGGGCACAGGTTTTGTAGTGTCAGGAAAAGTTAAAGAAAATGTAATAGGCTTCACAGCCTTAAACGAGAGATTATGTACATTGCGTATTAAAGGAAGAGTTTGCAATCTAACAATAGTTAACGTCCATGCGCCAACACAGGAAAAGGAGGAGGAAGAAAAAGAAGAATTTTACGATAGGCTGGAAAGAGTATACGACCAAATAGCGAATGGAGATCTGAAAATTGTATTAGGGAACATGAACGCAAAAATTGGCCGAGAAGAAATATATAAACCCAGAATAGGACCAAATAGTCTACATAACATAAGTAATGACAATGACACACGACTCATAAATTTTGCTGCATCCAAGAACCTAGCATTAAAAATCACATATTTCCAACATAAAAATGTGCATAAAGCAACATGGAAAGCACTCGATGGCAACCATGAAAACCAGATAGACCATGTATTGATAGAAGCAAGGCATTTCTCAAATATAAAAGACTTAAGATCGCAAAGAGGAGCAAACATCGACTCAGATTACCACCTAGTAAAAGTGAAAGTAAGACAAAAATGGCAAGAGTAAAAACTGATAGAGGCCAAACAACAAAGAAGATAAATGTATCAAAACTAAATAAAGAAGAGGTAAGAAAGGAATACAAGAAACAACTGGGAGCAAAACTAGGAGAAATTAATGCAATAGAAGAAGAGTGGGACAACATCAGGCAATCAATAATAGTGACGGCAGAAAACGTAGTAGGAGGAGAAAAAACAACGCAGGAAACAGTGGTTCGATAAAGAATGCGAGGAGGCACTGAAGGTAAAAAATGAAGCCAGGAAAAGATCACTCGCAAGAACCACGAGAGTCGCAACAGAAGAATAGAAGAGGAAACGAAAAAATGCAAATAAAATAATAATGAAAAAGAAAAGACAATATGAAAATCGAGAAATACAAGAATTACAAGCAATGAAGGTTCAAAACGAAACAAGGAAATTTTATTAAATAACTAACGCCTAAGGAATGGCTTTAAACCTAGGGTGCATCTGTGTAAATATAGTGAAGGTAACATACTAAGTGAAAGGAAAAAAGTGTTAGAACGGTAGGTGGAACAATTAAATATCCAAACAGAGGAAGATAGATACCAAGAAACACCAAGATACCACACAGCAGAAATCTGCATAGAGGCACCAACCTACGAGGAGGTAGTTGAGGCAATTAAAACGTTAAAAGATAATAAGGCAGCAGGGTAGCAGCGGAGCTAATAAAACACGGGGGCGCAAAGCTATGGCGAAGATTACACAAATTAATGGAGGAAATATGGGGGAAGGGAAGAACGCCTGAGGATTGGACAATAGGAAGTATATTCCCAATATACAAGAAAGGAGACAAGATGGAATACAAGAATTATAGACCAATAACACTCCTGAATATAACGTAGAAGATACTAGGAAAAATACTATACAATAGGTTATTGCCTTACGCGGAAGAAAACACCACCAATGTGGATTCCGTCCAGGTAGGTCAACAACGGACCAAATATTTACAGCAAGACAGATACTCGAGAAGATTGGAGAATTCAACGTGGAAATCCACCACTTATTCATAGATATGAAGGCAGCATATGACTCTGTAATAGGAACTGAAATCTGGAAACAAAATTAATAAGAGTGACACCAACAAACACGAAAAGTGTAATTAAAATACAGAATGAACAACTCAAACTCTATCATATGCAGATGACATCAACATAGTAGGAAGATCTGTTGTGCAGTCAAAGAACATTTTGTAAACCTGGAAAGGGCAGCGAAAAACATGGACCTGGAAGTTAATGAAAGTAAGACCAAATTCATGACAACAGGAAGATACACAAACAGGCAAAACATAACAATAGACGAATACAACTTCGAAGCAGTTGGAAGTTTTACAAACCTCGACACAAATCTAAATGCGCAAAACGATCTAGCGGAAGAAATAAATGAAAGAATAATACTTAGAAACAGATGTTATTACGAACTGGCTAAGCAACTAAAGTCAAATGCAATCAGAAGAAGGACAAAAGCGCAACTGTATAAAATGCTAATTAGACCGGTAGTCACATACGGATCAGAAGCATGGTGTCTAATCAAAAAAGAGGAAAAGAGATTAGAAACATTCGAATGGAAAATTCTGCGGAAAATCTATGGCCCAATCCAAGAAGGAGGACAATGGAAAAAGAGGTATTACTACTACGAAATGAAAGCCCTATATGACGAACCAGATACAATTACACATATAACTTGTAAGAGATTAAGATGGCTGGGACATATGCACAAAATGGGAAAAAAAGGAACACCAAAACAACTCATGAAGGGCAAACCAGAAGGAAAAAGGAAAGTTGGCAGACCAAGGAACAGATGGATGGAATGCAATGGAAAGAGACTTCAAAAACTGAACGTACACAACTAGAAGATGATGGCAGAAAATAGGGCGCGTTGGGACAAGATGCTGGAGGAAGCCAAGATCCACCCAGGATTGTAGAGATCGGAAGAAAAAGTAAGTGATCTATATGATAACTTAAGTTGTTGTAATGTTTCCTCCTTCTTATAAACTACCATCCTTTAATAACATCAGGCATACGACTCCAATTTCAGGATTTATTTTGTCGTATATTAGACGTATTGTCTTTTATATTGAATGCAGTTTGTTCTCCAGCGTTCAGGAAACGGACGTAAGCCCCAGAAAAAACAGGGAAAAGAATATATTGATTTGTCGATCGTAAAAAGGTACACTCAAATTTTATTGCAAGATTTTTTTAGGATCCCTTTAAGGAAAAAGGATGGCGAGGTATTCTGCCTAGTAAATCTTCGCTGAGGTAGAAGTGTTTACAATTCCCGTGATTCGGAGCCCACGTTAAGCTGTAGGTCCTCTATGCCTACGGCATTCTAAACGCGCAACACAGGCATAGGAAAGAAGATCGCTACGTCTCGTAAGAGATACACTGAAAGAAGAAGATAGGGAAAAAGCTAAATTCTAAATCCTACAATAAGACTTAAAGACGCTTTAACTAATACGTCCATTGCATTTTTAAAATTTATAATGGTTGCCGCTCTGAATGCTACACAGAACGTTATAACTATTAGCCGCAATATTCTAAGGCTGTAAGCAGCATAATAATTATTAGCCTTCACTGAATGTAAAAATAAATAAAGTGTCTTTAAATTAATGAAATTTTTGTTAAAGTTAAGAATGAAATCGTAGTCGGCCTTCCCACAATACGCAACAGGTGCTATAGAATCGGAATGTTCTACTATTTGCGATCAATTACTTAGCTTTGGTAATAGTGACTCATTGACCTTGATTAGACTTGAATTAAAATAAAAGAAAACGGCTTCTTAATTTCCGCCAATAGAGGTCAGCTGACGTACAGAGCTACAAAATGCCGAAGCGAAGCATAGTAAAAACATTTAAAACCAAATTTTATTATTAATAAAGTCATTACTCAATAGGAAACCTTCCTTTAAATTTAAATGTTTTAAACTTTATATAACTTGTAGTAACATAAAGAACACACTAGAATCCATTAACGATTATTATGACTCATAAGCAAATGTGGAAATTCTCGTGGGTGTAAATATGGCTCTGTATTGACTATTTTGGCAATTGTGAATTTGTGAATTTTATTGAAGTTATAATATATGACAAAAATTTACGTATGTGAGAGGTAAAATAACCATGAACCAATTTCCAATGCGAATTATAAAGTGGTGTGAAAAAGTTTGGCATCACTTGTACAAGTGAAATAAATTGCAGTTTAAACCCATTTTTTTTCAAATATTTTATCATTGCAAATATAATAATAATAATACAGATACTTAAACACAATACTTGTAATAATAATAGCCCAAATGTTGATACATACAAAAATGGAAACAATTCGATATGTAAAATTTTTTCAAAAACAGAGTAATTGTACATTATATATAATAATGTAGTCTATACCTAAACGTTTATTACAATACACACTAATGAATTTTAAACTATTTTAGTACTTAATAGCCCATCTTCCATTTTTACTAACCAATTCACACCTTTTTGGCATAAAATTCACCAGATTTTGCAATTATTTCTTTGTAATGCGATGCCAGGCGTCCATTGGGGATTCGATTATTTCCACTTTTTTGTGAGCTTTTTTTCTTTAAATAATGTTAGAAATCTTCAGCCATAAGTTTTCGATAGCATTTAGGTTCGGGGATTGTGCTGGCCAGTCTATTATTTTAGCTGTATTAGTTGACATTCAAGATTGTACAACCTTTGTTCTGTCGCAAGGAGCATTATCATCTTGAAAGGTAAAGATTTGGTCAGGAAACCTTTTCCATTAGGCAGCATCTTCTCCTGTAGCACATCAATGTATTTGGTGGCATTCATCATGCCAGATACAACATGCAGTCTACCAACACCTTCAGCAGACGTGCATCCTCATCTCATGACAGAGGTTGGATGTTTAATTGTTAGCAGAACACATTGTCGTGAAAATTCTTCTCCAGGAAAACTTCTAACATATGTGTTTCCAGCATGATTGTTAATGTTAAAAGTAGATTCATCACTAAATAATACCTTCTGCGATTGTCTTGGGATGCAATGGCGGTGATCCTTTGCCCATCCCAAACGGTGGAGCCTTTGTGTTTCTGATAGGAAGAGTTTCTTCCGGACTTTGTAACCCCTTAGACCAGATTTATGAAATCTCTGGCTGCAGTAGATGTGCATACACTTACACCAGTAGCTTCGGACCATATTTTGGTTAAATCTGAGGAATTAAGACTTCTGTCTGCCAGGCTCGTCATCCGCAATACACTGTCGTCTCTCGCTGATGCTTTTGTTTGTATGGCCACTGCGAGGTTTATCTTCAATTTTTCCCGTCTCAGAGTATTTTTTGATCACTCTAACAACTATGGATTGATTGCACTACACTTTCATAGCTATTCCACCACTGGAAGAGCCTTGTTTATGATGAAAAATTATTTCATATCATTCTTCATCCGATAATTTGAACGATTTCTTTTTGGATGACATTTTGCCACTGTATAGAACATGCCAAATGCGACTGAATAATCCATAGTACCTGTTGGTATATATATATATACGGGGTGTTAATGAATTGCAGGGACAAACTTCTAGAGCTTAAAGTATACATGAAAACAAACGTTTTTGTTAATAAATGTATGGTCAAAAGTGTTTCCTTGCAGTGATAGTACTTCTCAACGATTCTTTAAGAAGCACCTAAATGTAGGCAACTCAATTTACTACCTACTATTTGTTACCATAACGACGGAAATTAATACCGGATATATAAAGCCCCCTTTCCCACTTTTCAAATTATCTTATTATATCGAATCACCTCTGACAGCAAATCTGTTCCTAAAAAGGGTAGGGTTGGGGGTTGAGGCGATTGGCTTGCTACCATAACTTGGAAAATGAAAAATAAATGTGCAAAAACCATATACAGATGTCTCGGAAGAACGATGGTAATAAACGACGAAGACATTGTTAAAGAATTCAAATTGTGCTTTTTGGATGCTGGAACGTACAAGGACTCAATATCACAGAAAAAGAACAGTTTGATGAATTAGACAAACTAAATATAGAAGTAGCTGTAGCTACAGAATCTAAAAAGAAAGGAAAGGGACCGGACAAAAGCAGACCAGCACGATTAGAACACCAGAGGATAGCATAAACCGGCCAAAATATCATTTTGATAACTTTAGTAATGAATCAACAGTGTTTTTGTACAAAATAAGAGTAACACAGAAAATAAAAACCAGTTTGAACGGAACTATAGAAGAAAGGTATACGAATCACAGAGAAATTCTACATAATGCTGCCACAGAAGCTATAGGAATGACCACTTCTTTCCTTGCGGAAAGAAGAAGTGGGGAAATAATGTACTGGTGGAACGAGGAGCTGGTAAATACCAAAACGATATTATATCAAGAATTGTTTTCCACAAACGATCCAGAAGACAGGCAAATGTACATGAGGCAAAACCACCTACTCAAACAAATGGTAAGAAGAAGTACAAAACTATTACTGTGAAAATAAAGGCAGAAATATAGAGAAGCTCCTGGAAAACTTGCGATCAAGAAAATCGTAGAAAGCAGTAACAAAAATCAAGAGACATACAAATGATCGTTTTTGACTCCATCGGGATGCAACGTTGGAAGGAGCACTACAAAGATCTACTAATGAAAAAGAGAATAGAATGGAAAAATGTTACGTACAACGACAGAATAGAGAAACAGCAAGTGGAAAAGGTTACGGTAGAAGAAGTAAGGACAGCAATGCATTTAATGAAAAACAAAAAATCACCCGGTCCTGTATGTATTGATATGTAGCATCCCTGGGAAGACTGCACAAACGGGTTGTAAGGAATCGAATTGAAATGGAATAAGTAGAAGAACAAAGCGACTTCCGATTGGGCAGATCATGTCTTGACAATCTCTTCAATGTAAAACAACTAATGGAAAAGAAATTGGCACGCAGGCGAGCATACCAGTGAACAAATTATTGAAGGCTATGGAGCAAGAGAACATAAATGTCAAATTAATAAATATAGTAAAAGAAATGTACACAGGATACACAAGCTGAATTAAAAGTAAGAAAGGCTATTTCGGATGAATTCCAAATAAGCAAATGGTTCAGGCAGGGATGTTGCATATCTCTAAATTTAAAATACACATCAGTAGGACCCTCAACATTTGGATAAGGAAACGTCAAAGAATGTAAGTTCAAATAGGTCAAATAGGACATTTGCCGATGACCAGATAGTAATGGAAGAGAATAAAGATGACAAAGAGTACATGACAGGAAAATTATTAGATGAATATAAGAATTGGGGCATTAACCTAGGAAAGACACAGCATATGGTTGCAGGAGGAGAGGGCAGTAATCTAATGATAAACAATAATATAATAAAATATACGCAATAGTACAAATCCCTAGGAGTATTAATTACATCGGAGAATCGCGAAAGAAAGAAAGATTTTAGAGCAAAAACAAAGAAACAGGAAGAAATATTACAGCACAGCTAAACTCTGTTCTATGGAGTAAGTACATTAAAGGGAAAATGTAAAATCAAATATTTGGAGCGATAATGGAAAGTTGCCAGACGTATGGTACAGAAGCACGGACGTTAAACAAACAAATGTCACAGGGTGTAAGCACAACAGAAATGAACTACTGGAGAAGGTGCTGACAAGTAAGCAGGTTGGATCGCGTGAACAATGAAGAAATTAAAGAGAAGATGAACATCAAACACACGCTAAATGACGACATCGAAAAGAAGAAACTAGTTTAGTATGGACATCTAGAACGTATGGACAACAGCAGCCGGAGAAAATATTTAGATGGATCCCTCCGGAAAGAAGGAAAAAAGGAAGACCAAGTACAAAATGGAAAAATTGTATGATACAACCCATGAGGAACTGAGGAAGGGAGATTGCGACGACCGAAAGGAATGGAAAATAGGATGTGAGAAGCGACCGACTGAAGTGTAACTGGCTCCCAAAAATATATATAAGTCGGGATCTTCAGTAGAAACTGAGCAACATCGACTAATTTCAAGTAACACTGGCTGCGGAATACCTCTATAAATACATTCTTTGGCGTATCAACAGTAAAAGTCCAATGTTTAATTGTATTAGCCCTTATTGAAGATGGCAACTTCGTTGCCTAAATGCGTATTTAAATGTTCTAAAAATTGTGGTGGTAAGAGGTTTATCAAAGTTCTCTGTACGTGGTCTGCTCATAACTGTTGCTGGTAAATTCTGAGTATCTAAAATTGACTTTGCTGTTACCCAGGGCTTTTAGTATCGCCCATATCTCTAAGGAAATCCTATGCCTTCTCTCAGTCGGCAGAGGCGATATGGAGTGGAATGTTGTATTCGATGATTTTTTCAATATTCTTAATGTGCGAACCGTTTCAATAATGAAACAAATAAAAATCGACAGAGGAATCAGTCAGAGGGCTTGTAATCTCGCCGAAACTTTTTATGGCAGTCTTAGAAGACATTTTCAAAAAAAAATGGTTTGGGCCGATACAGGTATAAACATCAACTACTTTAAATACTTTAAATAATTTACGTTTTGCAGATAATATCACTTTTATAGAAGATATTAAATTGTTGTTGAAGGAGTGAATTGACAAGGTGCTGCAAAGTGGCTTAAAAGTGAACTTTGATGAAACAAAAATGATTTCGTGCCTTCTAATACTAGCAGGAGAACAAAATGAAGAAGAAAAAGACGAAAATCGAAATGTAATACAGAAAGTCAATGAGTATATTTACTTCGTGCACTACATAATATTACACAACATAAGAAGATGGATAAGATTAGAATGGACCACCTTGCGAAAACTAAACTAAATCCTCGAGACAGAAAAAGAAACCAATGGATAAGCAGAAGAAAGATAATGGCAGATATAGTCTAAACAGTGACTTAATACAGATGGAACTGGGCAGGGCACGTGGCGAGGAAGAAGAAGGACAGATGGGCAAAACGGATCCTCGAATTTTTTAATACCAAATTAAGTGAGAAATTTGAAAAACTTTTAAAAATTCTGAAGGTGTATGTGTACTACAATTAGTAATATCACCAAATCCGATGCGCGATTGCCGGCAGTGTGGCGTAGTGGAAAAGGGTAAGCTCTGCAATGCGATCTTCGGGAGTTCGAATCCTCCTTTCTGCTTTATTTTTTTTTAATTATTTTTTTATGGAGAATATTAATTTAATGGAAAATTGTTATTTTAAGCACTGCTTTTCTTATGCCGTATTAGAAACACATATGTAAAATGGCAAAGAGAAAATTATAAATAAATCTAAGAGATAACCTCAAAACTGTTTGTGGATTTGATTTAGAACGAAGAATAATAAACAATGATTCAATTGGTTAGACCCTACTTAAACAAAATAACAATTTAGATTTAACGCAATGAGGATGACTGACATTAATAAATAAGAAAACGTATTATATACGACGAACGAAGTTTTTGTAGTTTGCCACTTTAATATACAGAGTCTATTTGTGTGTAACTACTTTAAATTTAAATCGTCAAGCTTTCCTGTTTAACATGTTGGTCAACTGTGAAATAGAATTATATACAGTACAGAGCAAGCAAAATGTGGAGGAAACAGCTATTCTACTGTGAAAATGCACTGTGACGAAAAGTTGTTCATAAAATTCCTTTGTTTTGCTTGCTTCAACATCCTGTATTTTTGAGTTCACATTGTTTTCGTGCCGCTATAAAGAAAATATTTTACTAAAAGTTGCGAAAATACAAGTATTCATGTATTTTGTATTTGGTAATATTTGATACTTGCAAAATACACAGTTTCCACTTTGATTACGCACCATAGGGAAATCAACGCATGTTTATGTTATTGCAAATTCTTGTTTTGTGTGGATTTTATTTGAAATAACTTTTGCCGGAAATGTTTTTTACTAATGAAAAATATACCAAGATATATTGAGCGGCTAAATATGTTTTATGCATTCTTTATACACGTACAGCTGAGGCTATTTAACCACTAAATAACCTAGTAAATTCAATACCGTTACAGAGGTATGGGGCTTCGAAGTTTTTTTACATCACTTAATTAAAATGTAAATGTCTTTTTGTTTCTCGTCCGATTTTGATAAACATGGCCGTTTTGGAAAGCTAACAGTTCAAGCTTAGTGTCCGGTCGTGTAAAATATACAATTGAGTGTGAAAAGTGACTGAAATTGTACCCAGAATTATAAATACACTAATTAAGATACTGCATCTGATACTATGGTTACTACGGATAATATATTAAGTCTTCCGACAGGAAACTTGCCTAACATTAAATTAAATTTTAGAGAACATTTTCTGGAAAATATTCCTGTACAACCATGTGAAGTTTCTAAACTATAATAAAGACTAAAACTAAATAACAATTTTTGCCAGATCTCATTATTTTTAGTGGTGGAGGACAGTTTTACCATTTACTTGTCAAAAATTAAATCAGTTTCTTTGGCAATTCTTGGTTAATTTGTATTTCTCTATCTGAAACTATGGTTGCTACAGGCGATACGTTAAGTTTTCTAACTTTAGTCAAGATTTTCTCCAAAAGATTCTGGTACAATTGTCAATCATGTAATGTTTTTAAACCATAATAAAAGGAAAAATATAGAACAATTGTTGTCACACCGTTTGATCTCTTTTAATAATAATTTAATAATTTCTCTGGAATTAAAATAATTTCTGTGAATATTCATGGTTAATTCTTATAAATTGCTGTAACTGAAACTATGGCTACTACGGATAATACGTTAAGTCTTCCAACATCAAACATGGCAAACTTTAAACAAAACTTGTAATCAACATTTTCTGCAGAAGATTCCAATACAACCATGTATAGTTTGTAAACCATAATAAAGGGAACAACCATATAACAATTTTTGTCAGGTCATTTGATTATTATTAATGATGGAGGATACTTTGACATTTCCTTGTATGAAATTATTTCTGTGGAAATTCATTGTTAATTTTTATAAATTGATGTAACGGAAACTTTGTGGTTACTACGGATAATACGTTAAGTTTTCCAACAGGAAACTTGCCCAAATTCAAACTAAAATTTTAAGAAACATATTCCGAAGAAGATTCCAATACAACCATGCAAAGTATTTAAACCATAATAAAGAAGAAAACTATATAATAATTTTTATAAGATCATTTGATTATTATTAATGATGGAGGACCCTTTGACCATTTACTTGTAAAGAGTTTAGTTCTGTGGAAATTCATGCTGAATTAATATAAATTGATGTAACTGAAACTCTGTGGTTATTACGGATAATACGTTGAGTTTTTCAACAGAAAACTTGCCCAAATTTAAACTGAAATTTTAAGCAACATATTCCGAAGAAAATTCCAATACAATGATGGAAAGTTTTTAAACCATAATAAAGAAGAGAACTATATAACAATTTTTATAAAATCATTTGATTATTATTAATGATAGAGGACACTTTGACCATTTACATGTCAAGAATTTATTTCTGTAGAAATTCATTGTTAATTTTTATAAATTGATGTAACTGAAACACTGTGGTTACTGCGGATAATACGTTGAGTTTTCCAACAGGAAACTTGCCCAATTTTAAACAAAAATTTTAAGGAACATATTCCGAAGAAGATTCCAATACCTATATGTATTTAAACCATAATAAAGAAGAAAACTATATAACAATTTTTATAAGTTCATTTGATTATTATTCATAATACAGGATACTTTGATAATTTACTTGTCTATAATTAAATTTATTTCCGTGGAAATCCATGTTTAATTTTTATTAGTTTCTCTAACTGAATCTATGGTTACTGCAGACGATACGTTAAGCCTTATAACAATACATCCTATATCTTATATAAATCTACTTAAAACTGCTGTACCTGAAACCATAGGTTACTACGGATAATACCTTAAGTCTTCCAACAGGAAACCTCCCTAATTTTAAACAAAACTTTAAGCAACATTTTCTGAAGAAAATTTCAATAGAACCATGTAAAGATTTTTAACTATAACAAAGAAGAAAACTGTAACAATTTTTATAAGATCATTTGATTATTATTAATGATAGAGGACAGTTTGACCATTTACTTATCAAGAATTTATTTCTGTGGAAATTCATTGTTAATTTTTATAAATTTTGTAGCTGAAACGCTGTGGTTACTACGGATAATACGTTAAGTTTTCCAACAGGAAACTTGCCCAAATGTAAACTAAAATTTTAAACAAAATTTTCTTAAGAAATTGTCAATACAACCATGTAAAGTTTTTAAACAATAATAAAGAAAAAAACTATATAAGTTCATTTGATTATTATTAATGATAGAGGACACTTTGACCATTTACTTGTCAAGAATTTCTTTCTATGGAAATTCATGGTTAATTTTTCTTAATACTGTAACTAAAATTGATGGTTACTACGGATAATATATTAAGTCTTCCGACAGGAAACTTGACGCAAATTTAACTAAAAATTTTAAACAAGAATTCCGAAGAAGTTTTCAATACAACCGTATAAAGTATTTAAACCATAATAAAGAAAAAACCTATATAACAATTTTTATAGGTTCATTTGATTATTATTAATGATAGAGGACACTTTTGACCATTTACTTTCAAGAATTTATTTCTGTGGAAATTCATGTTTAATTTTTCTTAATAGCTGTAACTAAAATTCGTGGTTACTATGGATAATACATTAAGTTTTCCAACAGGAAACTTCCCCAAATTTTAACTAAAATTTTAAGCAGAATTTTCTGAAGAAGTTTTCAATACAACCATGTAAAGTATTTAAACCATAATAAAGAAAAAAACTATATAACAATTATTATGAGTTCATTTGATTATTATTAATGATAGAGGACACTTTGACCATTTACTTGTAAAGAGTTTATTTCTGTGGAAATTTATGGTTAATTTTTCTTAATAGCTGTAACTAAAATTGATGGTTACTACGGATAATACATTAAGTTTCCCAACAGGAAACTTGCCCAAATTTAAACTAAAATTTTAAACAAAATTTTCTGAAGAAATGTTCAATACAACTATCTAAAGTTTTTAAAACATAATAAAGACGAAAACTTTGTAACAATTTTTATAAGATCATTTGATTATTATTAATGATGGAGGACAGTTTGACCATTTACTTGGCAAGAATTTATTTCTATGGAAATTCATTGTTAATTTTTATAAATTGATGTAACTGAAACTCTGTGGTTACTACGAATAATACGTTAAATTTTCCAACAGGAAACTTGCCCAAATTTAAACTAAAATTTTAAGCAAAATTGTCTGAAGAAATTTTCAATACAACCATGTAAAGTTCTTAAACCATAATAAAGAAGAAAACTATATAAGAATTTTTATAAAATCATTTGATTATTATTAATGATAGAGGACACTTTGAGCATTTACTTGACAAGCATTTATTTCTATGGAAATTCGTGGTTAATTTTTCTTAATAGCTGTAACTAAAATTGTATGGTTACTACGGACAATACATTAAACTTTCCAACAGGAACCTTGCCTAGCTCTAAACTAAAATTTTAGACAACATTTTCTGGAAAAGATTCCTGTACAATCTTGTAAAGCTTTTAAACCATAACTAACGGGAAAAATATATAAAAACGTTTGTCAATACAGTTGATTGGTATTAATCATGGATGACAATTTGACCATTTACTTCTCTAAAATATATTTCTGTGGAAATTTATGGTAAATTTTTATAAATTGCTGTAACTGAAACTATGGTTGCTACGTTAAGTCTTCCAACAAGAAACTTACGTAACTTTAAACAAACTATTTTAAGCAAAATTTTTTGGAAAAGGAAAACTATCTAACAATTGTTAGATCATCTGATTATTATTCATGGTGGAGGACAGTTTGATCATTTACTTGTCTATAATTAAATTTATTTCTGCGGAAATTCATGCTTAATTTTATTAATTTCTCTAACTGAATCTACGATTACTGCAGACGATTAAGCCTTATAACAATATATCTTATATATTACATAAATCTTTAGAATCAATATAATGTTTTGTGAAAGTTGTAGGTAATTAGCTGTTATGAATTTTTCTAACTTAACCTATGATTACTACAAGATCATACGTTAACTCTACCAATAGGAAACGTGTTTAACTTTCAATTAAAACCTTAAGCAGCATTTTCAGAAAGCTATTCTCTTATTACCATGTAATATTTTTAAACCATAATAAAGGGAAAAAGTATTTGAAAATGTTTGCCAGATCATTTGATTATTATTAATGGTGGAAGACAGTTTGACCAGTTCCTTGTCTAAAATTAAATTTATTTCTGTGGATATACATGGTTAATTTTTATTAATTTTTCTAACTGGATCTATGGTTACTACATACCATACGTTAAGTCTTACAACGAGAAACCTGCCCAATTTAAACATTACCACTCTGGTCACTATTTTCTTGAAAATATTCGAATTCAACAATGTTATATTTTTAAATTACAGTGAAGAGAAGAAATATTTCAACATCTTTCGTCAGAAAAATGGATGATTATTAAT
>JABXWE010042679.1:0-14615 GCA_014611495.1 Limonius californicus | reverse complement strand
TATCAATTAATTATTAGTATTAGAAATCAATTCTTTGATGATATCGTTTACAATAGGCTATATAGGCGAAAAAATCGAGTATTCAACCTATTGCAATTTTGTTTCATTATTGTTTGGGTTTTAAATGTCTTTACCATTTATTCTTCAGTATTTTCGGTTTACCCATCACATAACTTTAACATATAATTGCTTTATGATCTGCTGACCTTAACGAGTCTTGAAAGGTGAATTTAGTGTGGAGAAAAACGCTTCATAAAAAATTATGGCAGGAATTACTAATTGTTATACTACATATATTTCACTATGAACATATAATTCGTGCACTACTCAGCATATGATACAGATAATCATTACATACGTATACAAGTCGTAATAAAAAGGAAAAGACACCGCAAGGGCATAAAAACACTTGAGAATGTTTCAACATTTCTGTACCTGCAGAATCTGCAACAAATATTTCTGCAATTCTCCGTGCATTTTTTCAGCTCTTTTATTTTTACATTTAATAATTGATACAGAATTCTATAGCTTTGTTTTAGCTCTGTGCAATTAAATCGAAAGTGCATGTAAAATTTTAAAGTTGTACGTTTAATCATAAAACATAAAATAACGTTGAAACTGGATTAAATTTAGATTAACATTAATTTAATTCGAGTTACCTTCATCCTTGATGTTGTGAACAATCACCCGTTGGACAGGAATTCATACATTTATTATTCCTGGTTAGTTTAGTTTTAAAATTGCCAATTACTAAAAATAATGATCGTAGATGTTGTAGGTATTACATTTGATGCATGTCTTCATAGCAGAGTCCATATCAAATATTCAATTAAGACAACAATTACTGTAAAGGATATGTTCTGTTTTTTTACAGCGGGGCGCGTTCCATATGTTATTATTTAATTTTGTTTCAGAAATTAATTCAATTGGCTCAATTAAGTAAGATAGTAAGTAGGATAAAGGGTAAATTCAATGGAATGCTGACTGTTTTACTTTTTTGCCCATTCTAAAATATAATTTATGTTTCAAACAGATATTAAACAATTTTTATATTAATTTCCTTCCATTTAATTAGATATATATATTTCAATTTATATGTAGTTATATCGTATGAACAAAAAATTAGTATCATCAGAATGCGATTATTCGGTTAGTTTAAGGGCAATTTTTTCAAAATTATTGTTATAATTGTATATAATGATTTTTAGAGCCTGTGGGGGTGTTGGAAGCAGAAAATATTTATACTTAAATCATATTTGCGAAAAGGGAAACGTCGCGTAAATAGAAATATGTTTATTTGGTTGCTTTGTAAGCTTAAATATATGAAAATGTTCGTGTTGGAAAATGACCTGTATAAACAAATATCTAGAATGATATTATTTTAAGTCAGTGAAATTGATGCGACAGAAACATTTTTATAGTTAACTCATATTTGCAGCAATGACAATAAAAATTGAATTTATTTAGTTGCTTTGTGAGAATAATTAGAAAATCTTACTGTATTTGAAAAAGACTTTTATGAAATTTTTTTAACCAGTGAAAGTGTGGAAATAGGGAACTTGCTGTATTCAGTCATATGTGGGAAAAGGAAAATGTGAAAACGGAGAATTAGTTTATTCAGTTGTTTTGTGCCCTTGAGAAAAATTGAAAAATCTTGCTGTATTAGAATGTAACTGTTATGAAAAGTGTATAGAATGAAAAATTCGTTTAGGATCAGTCAAAGTGTGGATATAGGAAAACTTATATTCGGGAAACGGAAAATATCGTAAAAACGAAGAATGTACTCATTCAGTTGTTTTGTGAAAAATTGGAAAATTTTGCTGTATAGAGAAAGATGTTTTTGGAAAAGGTATAGAATTGTAAAATTTTTTGAACTTGTTAAGTTATCATATTTGGGAGAAGGAAAATGTCGTGCAAATTAAGAATTTGTTCAGTTAGTAGCTTAGTGCCTTGGAAAAAATTATAAAACGTTGTTGTATTGGAAAAAACCATTTATGAACGGAGTATGAATTTGTAACACATTTTAGAAGTGATGAGAGTGTAAATAAGGCAAAATTGTTGTATTAAATTATGCTGGGGAAAAGGAAAATGTGGGAATGGAAATTGTGTTTATTCAGTTGCTTTGTGGCTTTGGAAAAAATTGGAAAATTGTTCTGTTTGGAAAAAGATGTTGAGAAATTGTAAAACGTTTTAGCACTAGCAAATTTGCAGAAAATTATTATAATTAAATCATATTTGCAACGAAGGAAACGTCTTGAAAATCTGTTTATTCAGTCGTTTTTTGCTTTTGGGAAAATTCAAAGTGTTTGCTCATTGGTAAATGACTTTAATAAGTAAAACAAGAAAATTTGTGAATATTGAAAATTGCTGCATTGTGATTTTGCAGAATTTAAACCTTGCTGTACTGGAAAATAAGTTTGTAAAAACATGAACAGAAAATGTTTCTAGAGACGGTAGAAAGATTGAAGAGGACAGAGGTAATGGGATGAAAGGAAGTCCTTGAGAAAGTTTGCCAGAATAGAAGCTAAATCTTCAACCGTCAGAAAATTAAGCCAAGAAATAGAAAGAACCTTTGCAGTATTGTTCAAACAGCTTTATTTAACATTAAAACATAATACTTATTATTAGCAAAATTGCTGTAGAGTAAACCGTGTTTGCACCATAGTAATTAAAACACATTTTATGAATCTTTAGTTTTAATATTTTCTTTGATCTCATGTAAAATGATCATGCTTGCGTTTCGTTTCTTGGAGGCTTGTTTCCACTATTTCGTTTTAACATCGACTCTAGGAAATACATCCATGGCACGGTATTTTAGTTATCTGCACTTTTAAAAATTGTCATGTTGTGATGATCGATGCAGCCGCTACTTAATAGAATTTCTTGGTAGAAAAAGTTCAGTTTCATTGAAAGTGTAGATTTTGTGCTTGACGCGAGATCCGGTCATTAAAAGCAACCGACCATTGATATAAATAATAGGAGAAATTACAGGATACTCTAATCTATCTACACAAAAAGTAAACTTGGTATGATCACGAACCAATGGGCTATGAATCTAGAAATCTCTTTTTTGCAGAGAGTAATGGCATTCAGAAAACGGTTTAAATTTCTCGAGTGGTATTTGAGGAAGAGTACTTGTTTTAAAATTTACAACCGGAGTAGGAATTCAAAAGTTTTTCTGTAGACAATTTCTGATACGACTTGCCTTATCTTACCCAAAATAATAGTAGTTGGTTACGTGGAAATACCAGCTAAGTTGCAACTACGTTGCATTACGCTGAATAACTAAAATTGGTTACAGTCTTGGAATTGTATTGCTTTAGAAAAATTCTTAAAAATATCGCAGTTTGTAGTGAAGTGGAGATATTTTAGCATATTAAGTCTACATAAACAACAACACACACATGGCAACCTCGACATCGTAAGGTAAAAGAGCAATTGATAAAGAAAGAAAGTCTACATACATCATAAACATAGGTCTATTTGTCACTACTTTAACAATTTTTTATCATAAGTTCTTATAAAATGGTCTATCATTTTTAAAATTAATACAACGGGTGGACTTAAATTAAGTGGAATTCTTCATTGACGTATACAAGAAATATTACAGAACTTTACTAAGAGTTTATATTATTAAACCAAAATTGAATATTTACCCTACAACTATGTTTAATTATAAACTAGAAAATGTTGTCTTCAATCTTTCTTAACTTGGATTTAACCTTCCCTATCATGGTTTGGACCCGTATAGAATTGGTAACTCTGTTACCACATAGGCGTAAACGCCAAGAAATGCCGAAGAATCGTCGCCGTAAACGACTCCCTATAATTCTGATGGAGCTGGATTGATGATGATAATGATGATCATGTTTTGGACAACACTCAAGCTAACATTTTTACTCTGCTATTTGATTATGCTTTGCAGTTGTTTCACCGATTAAGCTTCCCAGCCTTCACTGTAAATAAGTCTCGATAGTATTGACCAACAATCCTCAATAGGCCTCGCTTTAATGATATTTGGGGGGTTTGGCCTCTTTGGTTACAAATATGATAGTTTTTTCTTTTAACCAATGTTAACTAGAAGCAGCATAAGGGCTACTTGCCAGGTCAGGTTAAAAGGGGTCATTTCCATCCTTATGATGTGTTTTAATAAAGCTTTTTAGCAATAGGTAAACATTCACGCTGATATACTTGGGCTTTTATAGCGGGACCACTCGAAGGTCTTATCACTGGTTCAGAAATTCCTTTTTTCAGAAATGACAATCCAAATCAAGACTTTCTGTTCAAACATTATTTCTGGTTTAAACTTTATATTATCCGGAACATTTTCCTTGTTGCTAGTATAATATCCATCATTTCCAAACTGGTGTTTCAGAAAGTAAAATATTTTTCTTCTTCTTCTTCCTCTTCTTCTTCTTCTTTTAGGACTTTGTTCTGTTTTTTTTTGTTTTCTACCTCTCTTGGGATTCCGACGTCCAGCTCTCTGTCCGTATTTTAGGGGGTTGGCCTGGAGGTCTTATGCTGTGTGGTTTTTGGTTTTTAGCCCACTTCGCAATTCTATTTGGGTTCATCCTGTCTTTATGGTCTCTCCATTGACGTCTTCTGTGTCTTGTCCATCGGACTACGTCTTCTATTTGTAATTCTTTTCATATGTCGCTGCTTCTGATTTGGTTTTGTAGGGTTACTCCTTTTATTGCCCTCAATGATTTCATTTCTGTGCTTCTCATCAGTCTTTTGCTTTTGGATGTTGCTGCGCAAGCTTCACCGGCTTACGTCAGAATCGGTCTCATACATGTTTTGTAAATCCGTATTTTACTCTCCTTTGACTTATATTTGTTTCTCCGTATTACTGTTCTTAAGCAAACTATTTTTCATCGTCCAAACCGATGGAGATTTTTCCGATTAAAAATTCTTTTCAAAGTTTCCTGAATTTTTTGGGAATTTCTTCTAGTTGCTTTGCCGTATATTTAGGGACCTGCTTTCGTTTATAATAGGTGAGGTTTTTTTTACTAAAATATTTTAAATACAAACTCGAGAAACACCATATTTCTCTGCTAGCGTGGGTTGGGATATTCTCACTTTGTTTTCAGCCCTTAACACTACACCACGATGCTATCTATTATTCAAACTGGAAGGTTCTTAACTTCTCTTCAACAGCAATTCCTATTGTTTGATAATTCTGTACACGGTGGAAGTTGTAATATTTTTTTTTAAATGATTAATTACCTCTTTTTTTGATAGTCGTCCAAGTAGTTTATAGACACGACGACACAAATCAACTTACTTTTTCAATACAAATATAATTGAAAAAACAACACTGCTAAAAACACACACTAAGGTTTAATTTGTCTTATATATCTGTCAAACTTAAGCTGCAATTGTTACCCTTTCATCCTGGAGATCTTCTTCTGCCGTAATATACCCACCGATAGATGTAAACCTTGCATAATTTTTTTCAAGCTACTTCGTCTTGCGCGTTCTGCAAATCGCGTTCTGCAAATCGCTTTGTCATCGGGCCATCTCTCCTGTGGTCTTCCAACATTGTTTTTTGTATGTCTTAGGTCTCCATTGCATTATGATTTGGCCATTGCTTTGAAGTGCTTTCCAACTCTACTTTAGTTTTGCGACTCGTTGCATAATGTCAGTTGCCTTGATTTGATGTTTAATTTCTACATTCGTAACCCCGTCTCTAAGACTAATGCCAAGCGTAGTCCGTTCCAAGGCACTCTGCGTTGCTCTCAACTTTTCAGTAGCTTCGTCCGTTAGGATCACAGTTTCTAATCCATATGTCATGACCCATAATATATAAGAGTGGAAGACTTTTCTTCATGCACTTCTTTGTTCTTTAGAATGTCTTTAAGTTTAGAAAATGCCTCTTGATTTCTGCATTTTGATTCGGCATTCCCAACTTTTATTTTAGTATAGATGTCCGATCTTGGATATGTTGTATACTAAATTGAAAACAGTATGTAGAAAGCTTATTATATTTTGAAGCCCTTCAGTAGTTCCTTATCATAGTTAAATAAAATCTCTTGAAACACTTATAAAGTCAAGTCGTGAAATGTAGGGCCCTGTGGGAACTTTAAGAGATACCGTCGTTACATTTATAGGGTACGGTAGCTTCCCATGTTTTTCTAAATTATTTATCATATGTTAAAAAACATATAAAAAAATTCGAATTAACTGATTTAAATTTTAGTTGATACTTAAAGCAACAGTTTTTTCTTCTATATGCTAATCCATCTATTTACCAGCATAAAACGTCAAAGGAAACTGCGTGTTATTTAAAATTTTGCTGTTTGTATTAAATATCTTGATGGATATGCAATTTTCTTCTTTTTATGCATTTTAATCATTCTTGCTAAGGAACGAAGTCTATTGCAACTAGGTAGAGAAAAAGTAGAATTTCCTGTTGTTTAGAAACTTTGACCCATAAATGACGGATATTAGCTGTCACGTGTTTATCTTGCAAGAAACATGGTCGTAGCTCTAGAGCATGCTAAAATTAAGATCTCATAATTAATCTCGCTAGATTTTTTGTGTGGGTTCCCCATTTACATTAAAGACCTTAATTTTACGCGTTTTCACTTTTATTGCATGCATTTTAAATTGCACCTAAATTTAGCAGTTGCGATGGTGGCTATAAAACAAAATATGTGAACACCTTTACATTAGCTATTTGAAAAGTCGGTGTTAAATTTGTCCTTAATTTATATGCTTCCTCTCTCGTGTAGTAGCACTGAACTTGAATTTCATAGCATTAATAAATCTTCGAATTCGAATGTTTTCCCATCTTTAAAATTTAAAATAACAACACTTTAAGCAGCATAAAACGTTATCAAGATTAATTTACGTTTAGCCGATATTTAAGCGGAGGTGAACGAACACGTCTGCGTCTGGTTTTGCAACGAATATTCTCACTAACAATATATGAAAAAGTGTTCAAATGGGAAGTTGTTGATTATGTTTTTATGTTTTAAGTATTTTATATACTTCGTGAGTGTACCGAGACCCTGGGGCAATTCAAAGGTTGAAGCAAAGGAAATGTTACAAGGCCTTCTAGATATCACGGAGATTGTTGTTGCGTTTTGTAATCGCTGTCTCTCTCTTCAGTCCGCTGCTTTTTAATTATTATTTATAATGAGTAAAAATGAACGTCATGAAGTTGAAGACTTCATGTAACTGACGGGTCGCTGCTGCAGGCTCCGGTTTTATTGCAACAAGGTTTATGAATAAGTTAACTTGAATTTTGATTAGATATTTACTGCGTTCTCCGAGGAAATGTGTTATTAGTTTCAACCCGTCTCAGAACGGCTTGCAGATAAAACGAGACCGATTATACAGTAGCGTATGTTTTCATATGGATGGTTTTATTGTATCTTTTTTCAGGTGCGCGATGTATTAATTTATATGCTTAATTGGATTCTACATTCGTTGCAAAATGCACATTTTCTCTCTCAGTTGGAACTTTATTTTTCAACACTTTCATTAACAACTCTAATAGAGAACACGTTAATTTGATCTATGAGCTTCGAGAAAGCACGAAACTGTTAGATAGCCTTTATATACAACATATAAAAATATTGTTTTATGTTGCTATTTCCTGGCATTTGTAGTCCGTAGAAAATAAATTAAAGTTATACATCATAGCACCTAGTATAGAAAGTGCGCTTAATGTCAAACAACGAAAAAATACTCTATGGTACCGACCTATATTACGAATTGGGTCAGGTTATAATTGTCATTTTCGCAAAATAATTATTGTGTGCGAATACAACTATTTTAGCAGAAAAATATATACAGTAGATGTAGAAGTAAAACAGTGAACATTCGTATGGATGTGGGGTAACTTCAACACCGTTGCGGACTAAAACGGTTGCATTGCAGTAACTAGTACCGGAATGGGTGCAGCTACCATTATTGTGGAGTAAAATCGCATATAACAATGGGGTAAAAATGTCACCATTTACTAAATTTCAATAAGTTATGAGCTGAGGCGGACTAAAATTACTTATGTTTATAATTACAAAGAATACTGGTCACTTTTGTATGTAGTTTCCTTGCTGATATGACTGAATTTAATTTAATATTAACATGATCACCTTAAGTTGCCTTTTATTGAAATAATTAGTTTGTAGTGATAAGATTAACGTTTTGTACATTGTTTATTAGATTGTCATATTTTATGTTCTCTATAATCCATAAAAGTAATTTATGGTATGCATTGAATTACCTGTCATAGTCGTGGGGTGATTTTAACACCATTGTGGATGAAAACAGTTGCAGTGAAACTAGTAATGTAATGGCTACAGAACTCTATTATTGTGGGGTAAAATGGTCAAAAATGATGAGGTAAGAAGGTTAACATTTTTTAAACTGTAGCATGTTGAGTCCTCATTGAAGGAAAGCGAGCTAAAATTACTTATGTTTATAATTACAAAGCAAAATTAGCACTTTTGTGAAGTACTTTGATCGGGAATATGAATGAGTTGAATTAAATATCAACATTAGAACCTTAAGTTGCGATAATGGAAAAATGTAAATGGTAGAAGTAAAGCTGTATGAGCATTTGTATGTAGTTGTGGGGTAATTTCCAAACCGTTGCAATGCAGTAAAAGTCGCATTGCAATGAGTGCAGTAACTGTTATTGTGGGGTAAAATCGTTAATAATAATAGGGTATAAAATTAG
Organism: Limonius californicus; assembly: GCA_014611495.1. NCBI lineage: Eukaryota > Metazoa > Arthropoda > Insecta > Coleoptera > Elateridae > Limonius > Limonius californicus. The sequence goes on along the minus strand of JABXWE010042679.1, from coordinate 5,926 downwards.
CAAGTTAATGACGTGCAGCGGGCTAAAATTACGTAGATTCACAAATACAAAGCAAAATTTTGACTTTTGTGAAGCAGTTTCGTCGCTAATAAGAATTAAATTAATCAAATATCAACATTATCACCTTCTACTGAAACAACTAGTTTCTATTGATATAGTTACGTTGTTTATTAAGTTGTCTTATTTTCTGATATTTGTAGACCATAAAAATAGGTAATTAAAGGTAATGTATTGAAGTACCTAGCATAGAAAGCGTGGTAGTTTTGAAAACATCTCTAAACGCTACTTAATTCCGATCTATACCTATTGCGAATTATACCGGAATATATAAGTCGTAGTTCTGGAAAAATGTTTATTATTTTAATAGACAAATGTATACGATAGAAATAAAGCATTCGTAGTAGTGGGGTAATTTCAACACTGTAGTGGACTAAAACAGTTGCAGTGTGGTAAAATTCGAACTAATGTGGGTGCAGTAGCCATTATTGTGGGGTAAAGTCGTCGATAATGTGGGATAACAATGTCAACGTTTATTGCTGCGCTTTGCACTTAATAGGGCAAAATCAATATTTGTACGAAGTAAAATTTATTGAAAGGAAAGTGGGTAAAATTATTTACGTCCCAATGTTAAAGTAAAATGATTAGTATTTGACTAGTTTCCTTGTGAATATATAATTAAATTAACTATAAATTAAAAACTATCGGCTTACAATTAAGTTGCTTTTTCTAGTAAAACAGTTGGTTTTAAGTAACACAGTTTACGTTTAATTTTTGTTTTATTGTAGTAATATGTGGCTAACATTTACAATCCACAGAGAAGAACCTGTAGTAGGATTGGGGCAACATCGTTTCACCAGGAGTTAAATTAAACTTGATTGTTGTTATAGGAATTAACATAAAACTATGCTAAAAAACTTGTTTTATGTTTGTAAAATATACAATTTTGCTAGTATAAAATTATTGGGGTAAATAAACATATTCGGTAATAGTTGCTATTCTTATACGACGTGTTAACCTTGTAGTTAATGATGCTAAATTAACGTTAATTTAATTTTGTATGGTTATCAATGATGATCTTCGTAATGTCATCAGGCGGTTTTACCCCGCTATACGATTGCAGCCCAAAGCAATCTTAAAATGTTTCACTGTATTACTCTTTTGTTTCCTGCATTAAGGCAAAATAAATTCCGCTTCATAGGAATTTAATTTGAAGTTCTTAAAGCAGACGCTAATAATAATAATATCCATGCATTACCCGCGTACCCTAAATATGACTCACAGCACTCATAATTTAACAACTCGCACAACCTGTTCGCTTCCGGAAAAGCAAAATGTAGTTTGATTAAATTGGTCAGACTGTTGCAGAAAAAGTTCACACGAATTGAGTTCTATGTTAATACAAATTTATGCTTTCTCTCGTTGTTTATTAATTTATAAACTAACAGCTACGGTTTCAAAGAGAAATTTGCTACTCAATAGATCATTATTAGGATTTTACTGAATCCAGTGGCGTGCTTGCAGTAATCGCAAATGGTCTGTTTAATTCTAGATGCTTTGTAAGACTTTAAAAGATAAATATTCATACTTTAAACGGATAGCCTTAGTAGCTATTCGTAGACTGCAGTAAAAATAGGGTATTTCTGCATCCAGAACAGAATTCAAACTCAGGGCCAAGCTTTTTATGCTGAATGAGAAGGAAATTATTACGAGGTTGCTAGATCATTTATTTCCATTTTAATTTACGTGTACGGATGATACATGCACGTAGAGGATAGCACATTATGGATGACGCACTTATACGCAATCCATAGGTAAAAATTGCGTTGTACTCTAACTTCCTGGAATTACGTTGCGTTAATGTCTCTTACATAAGTATGGCTATAATTATAACTGTATTAAAGTAGCTCACAGGTCTTTTTTGGTTCCGACGATCACACGAAAGGACAACCGTGAATTGTTGAAAATAGAATGCGGCAAGGATTTTGTTTATTATTATGTTATTTATGTTGTTCAATGGCATAGATGTAATAATAAATCAATAAGTAGGGCATACAAACTGTTCACAGATATAACCTTAATAATGGTGAAATTGTTAATCTATTTATGAATGGGTGGAATTACCCCAATGTCCATCTTACATACATTTATGTGCAGTCGAAAAGGTTTACGTTGAATTCCAAATGATAAAAATCACGTATTATATAATATTATTTTTGGGCCTGCGTATTAAGACCTTGATTAATTTATGCATGTAGTAAGTGTTACACTTACAAAACGAAAATCTTAATTACTAGGAATGCCTAATTTCAGTCAGACACTATTTGAGCGTGACATATGATAAGACCAGACTTCTCATCCAGCAACATATAGTTTCCTTCAAGTTATACCGTTATTGCTTCACTGACGGATGGCTGGTTATCCCTGGTTAACATTTAACGAAGTCGTAAATGCAGGTAACATAACAGACCTGGCTTTAGGAATTTCAGTTGAAAGTTCAACACTTTCAAATATCCATTTTATTATATGTACATATAATTACACAAAACACAAAATATACTTTATTACACTGACTGGAATTGTCTGTCCACTTTTTCTGTACAATATCGTGGGTGTCGTACCAAGTTTCGCCTAAGTAAAATATATTTCTATTATCTTGGCGATATGTTTTGGTATTTTGGAGATACTGGCGGCGTTGTGCTTGTAATTTGTTGGATTCCATAATAACTTACCGCTTGTTTATAGTTTTACGTGTAAATCCTATACGTTTAATGATTCCTAGCAATGTAATTTTGGAAAAATTTAGTGCAGTATAATCTTCAATCAATCTTTGATTTAGCAATTTTACCGTAAGCAAGCAGTTTTTCCGGTACAGTTGATCTATTTTTCGCCGAATTAAATGTTCGCTATCGATCCACGGTGTCCACATTTTAAAATATAAATTACTTCAACTTCATCACAACTGCTTTGCCCTGCTTACTTGTTAAGTTTGAAAATTGTGTCATTAAGGCAGACAAGAAGGCAACGATCTCATCTAATCTCTGAAAAGTAACTTATTTCTCATGCAAGTTATTTAGGGAAGCTAATTTTGATACATAGTTACACAGTTTAACAAATAAGAATAGTTCAAGTAAGCAGGGTAATTTTATATAATGAATGAAAAGCAGAGAATTTAAGTTTCTTGCTTGAGTCACAGCCCTTAGGTAACCTCAGCCTTTTCGCAATATGTAAATTTACCCGAATGCGGCCGGTGCTTTAAGCCTAGCTACAAGTAGCTTGTAAATCCTTGTTCTACAATTACCTTTTTAAAGCGGAATTTGAAGTAGACTATATACACAAAATGTATATACAGGGTTGTTCACGTAAGATAATGAGCCAGCATATGCGTTTTTGTGCAACCCAATTTACACCTTATAGCTCATTCAAATTGAAATTTGAATCATAGCCACCTCACCCCTGTTTAAGGGACAAATGTTTCTTAAAATATTGGTACTTGTTTGTAATTAGGTACTATTTCCTACGTAATACTTATATTATATTTAAAAGGATACTGTTTTTGATGTAGAAATCCAGATTGTATCTAAAATTGAGATTAATTAACTTGGTTGTTATGCTATGCTGTATGAAAGGTCATTATTATTATAATCGATAAACGTAAACCTTATTAGAATAAGAGGTTTTTTCCGATCTTCTGAATGTCCTACGATGTGATTTATCAGTTATCAAAGTGATGCGTTTGTGGATATTCGGTAGTAAATAGTGGTGGAGACGTCTATGTTCCATGGTGATGATGAATTTAGGGTGTCCTGGGTCATGTTGGAGCCCTCAAATGTAAATTATTATAATCTTGTATTTTACCTTTTATAAAAATGTTTGTATCCATGAGAATTAGGGTTTTGGTGGTGCAATAAATGGTTTATGTGTAATATAAGGGAAGTTTTGAAGTACCTTTGTTTAGTTAAATGATGATATTATTTGAGGAAGATTGAAATTTATGTTAAAAGAATAATTTTGGGGTTAGAATTTTATTTTTACTGATTATTATGCTACTAACAGATTTGGATTATATAAATGCTTATAATTAAGTTGTATAAAGAATTATGTAATTGTTTTTGATAGTTTTAAGGCTTAATAGTAGGATTTTCTGAAAATTAGTTGTTTATAACTTGTAATTTTTTTTCATGATTGATAATAAGTTGCATATCAAAAGATTCGTAATTTTGCATAGATCACGATTCTGATATTAGTTTGCCGAAATATGCGTTTGTGCTATACAAGGCAATTGTAATTTATTTGATAACGAATGTGGAAGGGTTAGATAAGGTCCTATAAGCCTATTGGCCCATTTTCGAAATGTAGATAATTTTTGAGTGTGATTTTGAATTTTAGTCTTGTTTAAGTGCTTGAAGTAAGTGCACGTATCATGGTGTTCCGAGTAAATTAAATTTAAGACCATTTAGGTTGATTTTTGTAAATTTTGGGCGTAGTCAAGTTTCTGTTATCAAATAACTTATGGAGGTTATGTTGATTTTCATTTATTTTAATCTCAACAAAGTGTGAATTTAATTTTAAAGTTTAATAGTGTCAAGTGTTTAATAATAACAATAAAACTTACCTTCAATTATTCATCAAAGTTGAGTTTGATTTACTTCAACGTTCCTGAAAAGAAATTGAATAAAAATAAGTTAAAAATAAATTCCTTACTTCAGTGATGGGAATGGGAACTTACCTGTGTTACTTTATGGATTTCTGGATGGTTATTGAAGTGTTTTCACTTTGATATCGGCACTTTTATGAGGGAAGCTGAACGATTACATCTTTAACGGTCATCGCACTATCAGGAAGTGACGTATTTTGAAAACATGTGTTCGCATCAAGGCTGAGATAATGCAACGTATGCAGTTCATCGGAACTAATTCATTGGATGTGGTCTGTTTCAAAATCATTGGATTTAAAAAAATAGATTGTGCGGGTATATGTATCTATTTCATTAAAGTGGTTAAATAACTATCATGGGTGAAGCCACGTAAATTAATAATATTACAACCCTGAGATATCTTATAAAAATATATGCTTATGTAAATAAAGTTTAGGTTCTTCGTTTTCTAGTAAATAATTAATTTTAATTTTAGTAATCTGCGCAACCAACGATAAGTTTAGTTTATAAATTTATTTATGTTTATAATTATTTCTGCGATATTTCACAGCATATATTTATAGACGCCATCAATGTGGGGTGATTGTATAATTATTTTATAAATAATACACAGCATATAGTTATGGCTTGTCAACGTGGGGCTTTTATAATACATTTATGTAACAGGAAGTTGCTAAGTTAATAATTAATATTTATTTTTATAATAACTATCATAGCAATATATATATATATATATATATCCATATATATGGTAGTGAACCACAAACAACTACCAATATATTAAGACAGACGTGTCGCTTAAACGTCAGTAAGGTGATTCTAATATATAAAAATGTCAAATTGTAATCAGCGCTAGCTATTACTTGTAAAATTAGTTGCCTAAAAACTTATATGAAGGCTTATTATCTTACGTGGAAGACCCTGTATTTAGAACGGCAAAAAGTGTTTCCACCGCTAAATTATTAAGATTGAAGGAAGATAACGTTTACATTATTTCCTATAATGTCTCTGCATGCAGTTTTCGTTTATATAGGGAATTTTTCTTTTTAGTATACATAGCCTATGTATACTTTTAAAAGAAACGCGTCAATTTCGCCTATTGTGTAGGCAACCAACTATACAGACAACTCAAGCATGCTGTGACCACAGCAATCAAATTAATTCAATGCTAAAAAATAAAATTAATCTTTATTTAGTGTCAAACAATTGATAGAAAATTTAAATCAGAGGGATGCGTAATAAATTCCCATAAAATAAAAACTGAAAGTAATC
>JABXWE010042678.1:0-14036 GCA_014611495.1 Limonius californicus | reverse complement strand
GGATATCGGTGTTTTTTAGAATCTAAGAAAGGCCGCTGTTTCCACGTCCGGCGCTCAATTTCTGTGGAAGATGCGTCGAAAGGTCCACCATCGAGTAGAGCTTAATTTCCTGGAAGGGGCCAAACAATGGCTTTAGAATTTTCGCCGCTTTATCGAGTTCAGGCGGTTGCGATCTCGTGCGGGGGTCGGAAGAGGCCCGTAAAATCGTAAAAGAATCGAAACTTTTGCATTGCAAATGTAGAAAATTTTAGGGGAGCTAGGGGAGGGGAGACGTTTCAATTTTCTTCGACAACGGTAGAGCTTGGCGCGGGCTTTCCGGAAATTTTTCGATATTGGCTTTGGGGTGTCGGGATGGACGCTAGCGCTGCACAAACTTTTTTCGTCTTTTGGCGATAGGTCGGTACGTAAATTAAAAGAACGTGCGGGCGCCATTCGACGCCAAAGGACCGGACGTAACGGTATAGGTGCGACCCAAGCTCGATCCTTCCGGATGGAGATAACTTTAAAAATCCCATTTCTGCAGGGTAGCAATCGGTTCCTTGTCGATCAGTTGCTGTGGCAATGGGGTCGGTCTGCTTTTGCACGTACCTTGGAAACCCATGTGGGGATATAAGATGTCGTAGAACCAACCCAATCCGGCCACCCCCCGTTCACGCACAGCCCTGTCCAAAATACGACATTGGAATTTTTAAGGGTATAACATTACCGACGTTACGGTGGTTGCTGAGGCGGCGCTGAAAACGGCCGGTTAATTATATTTATGCCAAAGATAGTGAATATATTTCAATTTGAAGAAAATGAATTTTTGAAGTCAATATTGCAAATATGCCTTTTTGTTCCCGCTTATTACAGCTTTAGGAAGTGCGGGTGTAGAGCAGCATTCCACAACGCGCGTTTCTGACTTTTGTCTACCGGACGGCCGTGCCATGAGACATTCCACACCTTAAAGTCACCTACTCTCCTCAAATGGCAAAAACGTTTTTACCTACCGGCATTAGCTCTTATAAAATACAATTGCGACTTTCCTTACCCAACTTTTCTACCTTTCTTCAAACCCTTTTTTTCTTTCCTCCTTTTTCCTTTCGCCTGTCTCATTTTTCTTATTTTCACTTTTTTTATCCCCTTCTTCCTCTTCCCTGACTCCCGTTTGCTCCAATTCTAACGTCTGGTTTTCCTTCCTTCAACCACTTTCCTATTTTTTATTTCCTCGTACTTTTGTCCCATTTTCTTCTTCCCTTTCAACATTTTTCTTCTTCATCTTCTTTTCTCCCCGTTTCCCCTTTCCCATGCCTCAGTCATCCTCCACCCTTCCCTCTCTATTATTTTTCTCTACTTTTCCTTTCCACCCCGCTTTTTAATCCCTTTCCCGGTTTTCTGCCCGTCCTTTGCTCCTCCTTCATTCTAGTGGTTTCTGAGGAATGCTATGAAGGGTCCCCCCTTTTTCACCATTTTCTTGTCCCACAATGATGTTACATGATGAATATATGTAATTGCACCTACATTTTGTCTGCGAGCAATTAGTCTTTTCGCTCATCATCGGTCTTTTCGTTTATAATATCTTTTCTTTTCTAAGCCTGTAACGGTCCGCCCACGTGGTGGACGGTTGCCTGCTTTAGTTCAGAGCCAGAAGTTCGTAATAACATGCGGAGAGTCTGTAATGGTTATAACAAGATTTATTCTATTTAAATGATACAATTAATAGCAAAGTAGGTATGTTTGATTCGGAGGTTATAACGAAAATGATAATGCATTCAAAATCCCGGTCGGTACGCCCCTGGATGGGATCAGGAGGTCGGTTCACTGGCCGGCGTAGATTGCGTTCCAGCTGTGGGCCGCGCGCATCATGAGTGCCCTGTATTTACATAAACAAATATATGGCAGTTAGTTTAAATACGTTTAAATACAGAATGTATCTCGAAACCACCAATCTGAACCTTTTCAGTGTTCACACAGTTATTAGATTGCTCGTCACCTGGCTCGCGTATTGTTTAATTGATTACGCCTGGGAAGCGTGTCCTTGCTGGGTCAATGAACGTTTTGCTAAATCCAGATGCTGGGAAAAGTTCTTGGATTCGTAATTTCGCCGGTGAATAAATTTCAATGTTTCGTAGGATATTGTAATAATAAAACATTATTGTACGGTGAGTGCGTGAAATTATTAATGCCTAATTTTAAAAATTCGTACAATCTGGCCTGACCGACTATAAAGTATTGCTAAATTAGTTCGGAAATTCCTAATTACGGGAAAATAGGAAAATCAAAGGTCGAATTAGCCTGGCCTGACCGACTTGTAACCTGATTGACACTAACTGGCATAACCTGCTGGATATCTATCAAGGTAATCCCAACGGCGAAATGTTCCACAAAATGAATGAATGCGACACCGTACAGGTACGCGGATTTTATGGAATTCTCCAATGGACTGGAATATTCTCACGCACTGAGAATATTTTGGCGGCTCAACTTCGGTTTGCTTTCTTCTCTGGCGGACTGGTAATTCTATTCTCGGCGGACTTCCTTTTCGGATGGAGCTTGACTCCAAGTTAACAAATTTATGCGAGGATCCTGTGTATATATAAGGTTCAATTTCTCTAAGTGTTTCCCCGGAGTGTGTTTGAACGTGATGATGAGTGCGTGGAGGAAAACAATTTAGAACTCCACTCGTACTGCCGCGGACGCCTCTTTTCGGAACTAAAGCGACCTAACATTTAATTATCATATGCTGGAAGGGTTGCTTCTCAGAAACTTCGCTACAAGTCATCAACCATGTTTTCAACCAATAAGTCTTGCGACAGGCGCTATGAATATGTTTCATTAGCCACACACGAACGTTCACCTGCAGTATGCATTTTAAAATGAAATTGGCGAGAAAAAATTAAGAAACGAGTGTAAACCTTGACTGGCGCGAAATTTGGACTGGCGTTAAAATTGGTGCCACTAAATCCATGCACATGTAAACCCTCTATAATGTTATCCCTCCGTAGTTTCCACATTCAGTGTTATTTCCTCATTTGTGCAGAGGACATAAAATAGCTCTTGACAATTGCTCAGGTGTTTACTCCTGTTGTAATAGTTGCTGTATTAATTTCACCATTTCTCCCCTCCACCTTCCTTTAAGAACTCCGCTGTGATAGCATTTTCTCCAGGTGATTAATTGCTTTTTCAAGTTTGTGTTTAATGTTAACAAACTTGTTCCTACTTGGCATCTCTTCCCCAATACTCTTGACTGTTCTCCTCTCCTATCTGCTGTTGTATCTCGTTATGCTGTTTTTCTGGATTTAATATCCTTTCAAAATGTCTCTTCGATATTTCCAATTTCTCCTATATATCCTAATATTCACCTATTGGTAAGAATTCCTAATTTCCTTTGTAACATGATAATCTTCAAATTTTACTCAATTTGTGTTCCAAAAACAACCAGTTTTGCCCATATCCTTTTCATCTCTCTTCATGCTTGTTTGAACTTCTCATTATCTAAGTTCCCTTTCGTTATCTTATTTATTTTAGCCTTATCGCACTTCTCTACTGCATTTTTACATTCATCATCATGCCAATCGCTTTGTCTGTTTTGTTTACTTTTGTCAGTACTTACTCTGTACCTTTTTGTATCAAATCTTTCAACTGGCGCTATTTTTCCTCTACATTTTCTGTATCCATCAACATTTCTAGCCTGTTCTCTACCGATCCTCTAAAAACACCTTTATTTTCTTACTTTTGCAGCAATCTAGCTTTATATTGTTTACTTCACAACTTTTCAGTTTGCTACTTGTTGGTAGTTCTTGTTCCATTGTTTCTGTCACCAAGACCCACTTTTTCACATAGAAGCACTTGTTTATTTACTTCTGGTGTTGGTAAATTCACTAGATGAGATTAGGATGGCACTTCTGCGCCCTGTTGATCTTGATCTTCAAAACGAAAGTCCATCACTTGTTGCTTTTTTCTAAGTTCCTCGCAGGAAAACTTTGTACTGAGTATCTTCGTATTCGTAAAATCGTTTCACAAGGTAATTAACCCAAATATTATTTATTGCTTTTTACTTCAGATGTTCAAATATACCAATAAACTCGTAAATACGTTGCACCTTTATATTTTCTTTTTAAATTGTTGACCCCAAACTTGCTTCACTTTTCAAATTGTTGTTGATTCGATGTTACTTATTGTTACTTTAATTTATTTTAAATTAAATTCGATTGCTATTCCAGTTGTAGTTCCAGAATATGATGCGAATATCTCCCCAATAATTAACAGGTATAAAACTTTTGTCCAACTTGTAGATGATTCTTAACCTTGAAGTTTGTTTGAGGTTTTAAGCGCCAATCGCAGATACAAACAAAACATGTCGGAAAAAAACAACTGAAGTCTACTGACGCGACTTTCATACTCCGCCCCAAATTTTTGATTTTCATTTAATTTACGGAATTTTATCAATTTTTCACTCAGATAAGTAACAAATAACGCTGATTTTAACCGTAACACTTAATAACATAGTTTTATTCAAACCGGATATAATAAACACAAAAATTACAATTTTAATTGACTTGCTAGACGAGCGTCCGTTCACGTTGAACTTTTCATGGCAAGTCCCGTTGGTTTTGGTTCTTTTTTTTAACAAGTAACCATAGCAACATAATATGCAAACAAAAATAAGTAAATTTTACAAAAAATATGTGACTTCTTCAACAAATGGGAAAGCAGAATGAAATTAACACAAACTAAATAAATCTTAAATATTTAAATTTGAACATATCATTAACATCAAAACTGCAATTATAGTCATTCTTTATTTAAAAATGAATGTTTTAACACCTCACGCGGCCGACAGATTGTTTTAGCAAAAGTCATATTCATTTTAAGCATAAATCACCTTAAATTAATAATATTACAATTAATGATTATCAAAATCATATTAAAATGTTCTTCACACTTATGTCCAAATATTACTCACAAAGAAACATACAATTGGAAGGTCCATTTTCCTCCAAAATTATATGTTAGTTGACAGTTGTCGAACATAATACACAAATACAGTCAAGTTTGGTAAATACCTCTTAATACGTTCATACAATTATTAAGACTACGAACAAGCAAAACGAAACTGAGAATTCAAAGGCTAGAAACCACATCAACCCAAACAAAATCAACTGAGATGACAAACACTAATTGAACATGACCTTTAGCTGGGTTTAACAATTTATTTTTCAGGTTCAAAGCGTAAAATAACTTTACGTTATCTAAATAAGAGTTTTTCTATTAGATTCATTCATTCATATAACACAGCAATATATATATATATATATATATATAAAACAGTTCCCACTCCGGACCTATATGGAGCACATCATTGGTCTTGACTTGGCTGGCTTTAGCTTGAACCCTATAATAGTAATAATAGCCTATTTGATCCCACTGTTGGAGAGAGGTATCCCCCTCTTTTCTCAATTTTTTCTTATACCTTGTTTTCTCCCACAATTGTTTCCCTGTCTTTTGTTCAATTGTTTCTGCGCATTTTCAAAGTGATCGTCCATCCTTCCTCCATTCGTTGGTGTTCATTGTGTTGTCCAGCTGGTCCATCTTCCTTCCATCATCCTTCTGGGATAACCTGTCCAGTTCCACTTAATTTTTTGTATTGTTTAACCAGCTCTTCCGTCCCTGTGCTTCTTCCAATTTCTATTAATCGCAGTTTATTTAGTCTATCCTCTGGTGTAGCTTCTGTTGACGCATAAACTTGTATGATTGTGAGCCTTTTGATGACTATATAATTCGCTATTGCCCTGTGTTTTAATTTTTAGTACTTACTGACTCATTTCCAGGCGTGTTCCACTAAAGCCAACGTACATTGACGTCGTCTTGGGACGCCTTAGATCCGACGATATTTACAATCAACTATCTATATATCCCCTATCCAAACATCGCAGCACAGCATTAGCTACCCAAGCTTCGATGCTATACGTCTGTTTATTTTTCTCCTCCAACGTTTTACACAATCAAACCGCCATAATGCGCGAGATCGTGGACAAATACTTCCCAGACAACTGGGTGATTTCCCTTTACATGGGATTCACCGCCAACTTGGTGGAATCCTGGGAAACATTTAAAGCTGCCAAAATGGCGTTAAACAATACTTTGGAAAACGTTAATATAAGGAGTTACGCAAATTTGTGTGGGGCCAGCGTGCCCCATCTTCTGCAAGCGAGCTCGCAGTTGTTGAAGGAAGGTAATTTGACAAGCGATAACGTGATCAACGATATTAACAACATCACTAGCATCCTGAGGGATTGTAACGTCACCATCCGCTGGTTGATGTTACATACAGTGCTCAAGCCCGGAAAGACAGACAAAAATAAAAAATGCAAGCAGCTGCGTGAACTGGTCGTGGCAGAGTCGAAGTACTCTCCCGTCAATTTATTCAAACTTCTCTTGAATACAGCCCAGCTGGAATTAACAACAAAGGAAATAATCAAAAACCTCTTGGCGGAAAAGGAAAATAAATGGGACGAGCTGAAGAAAGAAAGTTACGACAGTTTAATTGAATTATCGGAAGTTTTCAGTGGGACCAAACCATTGACACGAATTGAAAAAAATACAAACCTCGAACGTTGGTTCGTGGAAATCTCGAAAGAGGTCAGTTCTTTGGACCAAAGCAGTAGCAATTCCGGCAGAAAGATTGTGCAGCTGATTCAGGCACTGGAGGAAGTCCAGGAGTTCCACCAGCTCGACAAGAACATGCAAGTCATTCAGTTTTTATCTGAAACCCGCAGGTTCCTCCACCGAATGATTAAGAACATGAACGTGAAAGAAGACACTCTGATTATGCTGCAAATAATTGGTGATGTGAGTTATGCCTGGGAACTGGTTGACTCGTACACTCCAATAATGCAGTTTGGAATCAAGAAAGAGCCGACGCTTTGCATTAAGCTAAGGGCGATATTTTTGAAGTTGGCTTCAGCATTGGAAATACCTTTGTTGCGCATCAACCAAGCCCACAGCGAGGATCTTATATCGGTCTCGCAGTATTACAGCGGCGAGTTGGAGATCTACGTCCGCAAGGTGTTGCAGATTATTCCAGAAATGATGTTCGAGAATATGGCGAGAATTATTGAAATACAGACGTCCGTATTGAAAGAACTTCCCACGAGATTGGAGAAGGATAAGTTAAAGGAATATGCACAGCTTAACGAGCGGTTCGAGTTTGCTGAATTGACACATTCAGTGTCTGTCTATAGTGAAGGTACGTTGATTTGAATATTTTTGCTTCGGTATAAAATATAGGTAAATAACAGTATAAAAGCAAATGTAAATACTGCAAAAGTATTTTAAAACTTTTGGAAGTATTTAACTAGCACATAAGCTTTGTGACGTTCGCCTGGTTTTCCCGCGTTCGAATTTGAACGTTTGGTAGATTCATTCCATTACTTTAATTCGCAAAATTACGTCGCCTTTCGACTATCCCGAGAGTTGTATCCCTGTTTGGGCAGTTTTCATTAGCGAGCGCGGTTTACAAACAGCCTGGATGCTTTTTGGAGGCATTTTTCTAGAAATGGTCCTCCGCGGCCTGCGTGCAGAAACGTTTTCTCGAAACCAGTTCTGGCGGGCTTGCCAAGAGAGTCTTAGCAGAACGCCGACTTGTGCTCGCTGAAATTAGCATAAGGTCTAAATTGTTCCTGTAATTGAATGTTGTGCCTTTTCGTGTAGTAAAACTTGATGATAAAGTCGGTTTAAATACATACAGGAGTCAATAATTTAGTGGAGAATACCGTGTGGTTTCTTTTTTAATTTTATACGGAGAAAATTAACCCCACTATCTTTTTTTAACGTTCCCGTGTGGTACCTCGGAGAGTACCTAGTCGGTCCCCCTGGGGCAAGGCACTAGCTACCTTGACCAGTGTTAAAGTGGCAACAGGGTGCGGATATCTCCGCAAACATATCCCATACGCATTTTACTTTACGTTCCCATGAAAATTCGCCGTTCTAATAAAAACTTTGTGTCATAGTGGGGGGTCCGGTTAAATATTTTTTAAAAATGTTCATTTTTGATGTGGGATATCACAGATTCAAGCCACAACTTTTCCACGCTAGCCACCTATGAAATTCCGGAAAAAGTTGTTTCGGCCCACCCTATTGTCGTTTGGTGTACTCTCCTTTTCGTATGTATTTTTGAGCAATATTCAGGTAAGGAGGAAGCACAGCAAGGTAGGTTCGACTCCTCGGAAGCTGTCGATTCTCGATCATTTCACGAGAAACTTCATTTAGTCGTGACTTGAAAGGGCGGCGTCCATTTATTTTGACTTAACTCGTACATTGCACCATTAAAGACGTTCTTCCGGGAATCATGTTCTGCGAAGCCTCCCTCTTTGCTGAGCTCGCCGAAGAGCCTTTCCATCGCTTTGTTGCGGACTGACGAAACCTGTTATGTGTACACTATAGATACAGGGTTTGTCCGAAAAGTTATGTCAGCGAGTCGATGAAAAAAACAATTATTGATAATATCGGTACAACACATTAAAAGGTTTTTACATAGGCTCCTCCCGCGTCGATACATTGCTTTTAGCGAGATTTCCAGGCATCGAAGATGTCACGGTAGGCCTCCTCCGAAATGCTCTTTAGAGCCTTGGTGCAAGCCTCTTTGACTTTGTCAACTGTCCCGAAATGATGTCCTTTCATGGGAGTTTTCAAACGCGGAAAAAAAGTCTGGGGGAGCCACGTCAGGACTGTAGGGCGGCTGGGGAACCGTTGATCCCTTTGAATCGGTCAGGAAGCGGGTCACGAGGAAGGCGGGGTGGGCTGGCGCGTTGTCATGGTGAAGTTTCCAATCGTCCGCAATGTCGGGCCGGATGCAATGAACCCTTCGTTTAAGTCTCTTGAGCACTTCCACGTAGGGTTTGGCTTTGACGGTTGTACCATGTGGTACAAACTCATGGTGGACGAGCCCCGCGATGTCAAAAAACACAATGAACATGGTCTTGACCTTTAACTTGCTCATTCTAGCTTTCTTGGGGCGAAGTGACGCCGAGGTGTGCCACTCGGCACTTTGCCTTTTTGTTTCGGGTTCGTATTCAAACACCCAAGACTCGTCACCTGTGATGACATTGTCTAAAAAGTGGGATTCACTTTTACAAAAGTTCCAAAGTTCCTGGCACGTTTCAACTCGGCGCGATTTTTGGTCGTCTAGCACTTTGGGCACCAACTTCGCGCACACTTTACGCATGTGCAAAGTGTTTGTCACAATCTCCTGGACGGTACTTTTTGGAATGTTTAATGACGGATGGTCTGGGTTCAAAAGTTCTCTCACACGCGTCACATTTTCGTCAGTGGTGGTCGTTGATAGCTGTCCAGCGCGGACTTCATCGCTGACTTTTTCACGGCCTTGTGCCACCGGCAGACTTGAAGTTCCGACAAACAGTCATCACTAAAGGCCGTCTTTATCATAGGAAAAGTTTACACTGCGTACTTGCCGAGTTTCACACAAAACTTGATGGCAATCCTTTGTTTAAACGAGCGCTGCATTGCGGCTTGCACGGGAGACGAAAATGAGTTACACGGAAAAGCCTTCCTTACACTCCGGATGGTCGTAGACAACTGAGCGACCGCGCGTTTGTAAGCTGACTTCCTCCTCCACCGATCCCAACCGGCCCGAGCGCGTTGCGACGTCTAGGCGCTTCACAATAAAATCACTGATATTACTTTTCGGACAAACCCTGTATATCTTAAAGCATAATTAAATACTGCTCGAGTATTAAAAAAGAACTGTTTTTAGATAAATATATAAAAATTTAAGAAGCGCGATTTTAAAAACTTTCATTGTGTAATAGAGGGGCTGCATCCTTTGTGGACGAGCGCCCACTAGTGTAAAAGTATTTAAAAATATCTGAAAATACAAATCAAGCACAGAAATGTGCATCTAAACGTTTTTATACACTTGTCTTACTATTTCAGGTGTATTTTAAAGTATAGTTAAGTACTGTTTGACTTTTTCAAACTACGAGGGTAGGCTGAAAAGTAATGCACACATGCTTGTAGAGCGCGAACGAAATGACCTTCAGAAGCTCGCCAGGTGGCGTGTGGAAGGAACATTCCTCCTCAATACGTATGCGCAGGTTTGAGGTCGTTGCGTTCATCCAGTATATTTCGAGAAGCGGAAGACGTAACTCGCGTTGACATAGCACTAGAACTATGTCAACGCGAGTTAAACAGCGTGCTGTTATCGAATTTTTAACTAGGTACTGAAAAAGTGACTCCTACTGAGATTCATCGTCGTTTAAAGGCTGTTTATGGTGACGATGCTGTTGATAGGTCTACTGTAAATCGATGGGTAATAAAATTGGAAATGGAAAAGCCATAATTGTTGATGAAACACGCAGCGGACGTCCGATCATTGCCACAGACGATAAACATCGCAAGCTCGTCGACGATTTGATTCAAAATGACCGGCGAATCACTCAAAAGCGTATCGCAAACCATATTGGAATATCCAAGGAACGTGTCGGCTTCATTATTGAACAATTGGGATACCGTAAAATCGTGCACGATGGGTACCACGCTGTCTCACAGACGAGAACAAACAGCGTCAATTGGAATGCTGCGAGCAACTTTTGCTGCGCTACCGTGACGTAGGAGAGGACTTTCTTTTGAATATTGTGACGGAAGACGAGTCATGGGTCCATCATTCCGACCCGGAAGAGAAAAGACAGAGCGCTGAATGTCGACATCCGTTTTCTCCTCAGGCGAAAAAGTTCAAAACACAACCATCCGCGAAAAAACTTCTTTTGACTGTGTTTTGGGATGCTCACCGAGTTTATGTGACCGATTTTCTGGAACGCGGGGCAACGGTAAATTGTTCTCAGTATATACAGACTCTAAAACACCTCCGTCGCGACGTCGAGTTTGTCGTGTTAGAGGCAGCCTGGCGCCGATAATCTTGCAACAAGACAACGCTCGTCCACACACCGCGCGCAACTGGAGAGGCTCTGCGAAACCTGAAGTTTGAACCGATTCCACACCCTCCTTATTCCCCCGATCTTGCGCCTTGCGATTTTTATTTTTTTCGTCTACTTAAGAGAGACCTCAAGGGTAATCATTACACCTCGGACGATGAGATGAAGGCAGCTGTCAAGTCCTGGATTCGAGAAAAGTCGGAAAAATTTTTCAGCGACGGAATGAAAAAACTTGTCACACGTTGGGGGAAATGTGTTAGAATTAACGGTGACTATGCTGAAAAATAAATATATGATTTTGAAACTTAAGAATTGTACTTTAATGTACTTTTTGCCCGATCTTGCTATTTGTTTTTGTTCGCGCTCTGCAAGCATGTGTGCATTAGTTTTCAGCTTACCTCGTATAATGGTATGTTTTAAAGTATTCATGTACTTTACGACCTTGCAGTTTTAACTGTGAAGTTCTGTATCCGCTCCCATTAATCCATTTCTTATTAATCAGGAATGAGAATGATGAAGAGCACGTTGGTTGGAGTGGTTTGTTTGGATCCAAAGCAGTTGCTGGAAGACGGCATTCGCAAAGAGCTAGTGCGCCACATTTCCAAAGCACTACACACTGGTCTAATTTTCAGTTCTCGTCCCAAACCGGATGAACTGGAACAGAGACTCAAAAATTTAGCTCACATTATGGATGGCTATAAACGGTCTTTTGAATATATTCAGGTAAATATAGTAAATTTTTATGACTTATACGGAACTAAACCTATCAACTTTAGTAATACGAGATGTACTCGAAAAATTAAGGGCCTCTGAACCATAAAATTAAACTTTTAAAAGAAATTTATTATGCTTTAGTGACCTTTTTTTCGCCATTCATACACACTGACATCCCCCCTCCCCCGTAACAGTTTTCACATTACTTCAGGGGGGTGCGGGCGTCCCTTACACACTAAGCATTCATGCAACATGCACCCTAAAGTTAACTAAGTGAAATGCGACCGCCCCGCCCCAGTCGGGATTTGAAACCTCAACCGATCGGCCGAATTTCACTGTGACCCCGAGTGGCATTGCGTATGCGCACTACTCCACCGAGGTCCCATGCTTATTTGACCTGGTAATTAAAAATTAAATGTAACTTTTTACATTGACAAACCGTAATACTTGTTTCTCTGTCTGTCACGAGGTTACCTGAAAGCTGGGAAGCGAACTGCAGCCAATGTTATAGGCAATACGTATAATAAACTAAATTGATAATATAGTCTCGGCATTGGAGAAAATCAGATAATACTTGAGATTGGGGCTGTTTGCATTCTGTTCTTAAAGAATGGCAGTTTGTACTAAGGTATAATTTTTTAAAATTATTTTTACATAAGTCGTAAAAATAGTTTGACGGTATTTATGCATTACTTTTGGAAATTTTTTACCACAGGTTTTTATTATTATTTCGATGTTTTCACCTTATTTCAAACTTGGATATGCTATCTGTTAGTTAAAAAAAAACCGCACGTGGAAAGGTCTCTGATTAGCCTAGCTACAGTGACATTAGAAAACGCAAATTTGAGCTTATTTTGAGTCACCGTAAGAACCCCTTAAATCTTAGATGCACTCCTAAACTATTTCTCTACATAGTCACCATCGTTTTAAGGTCGTCGTCGTACAGAAAACAGCCGCGAGTTCTTAAAAATATTAAAGATGGAGGAAGAGGTGGTCACTCGGCACTAAGTCGAAACTGTATGGGAGATGCTTAAAAACTTCACATTTGAATTGCTCAACGAGTTACACAGTGCGAGTTTCCGCCTGCGGTCGCGCGTTATCGTGGAAAAGCACGACTCCAGAAGTCAGCAATTTTTCCCTTTTGTTCTAAATCGTCCTTCTCGCCGTTGTCAAGGTCTCGCTGTACACATCTGTATTAATTGTCACACCACGTTCCAGAAAATCAAATAATAATGCGCCTTTTCTGTCCCAAAAAGCAGTAGCCCTAAGCTTTCGGCTCTCGAACGTTTGCTTGCTTCCACCGATTGATTTCAACAGTTGTGTACGTCGTACGAGATTCAAATCCCGCCGCCAGTCACAATGTGAGTAAGGTACTCATCGCCATCGGTTTCGTAGTGATGCAGGAAGGTCAGTACAGAGGCCGTTTGCTGGTTTTTGTGAACGTACATCTACATTTTTGGCACCCATCTCGCACAATGGTTTTGTTACTGTAGCCTGTGACAATTTCATGCAGTACCGTACGTGAAGTTTGAGGAAAAGTAACGGCTAGTTTCAAAATCGTGACACGGCAATTTTCACGAATTTGTTTTCATTTTTTCCATAGAATCGTCGTTGACAACAGAAGGTCTCCCACTTCGTTATTCACCGTGCACATTTGCTGGGCTATCTCTGAAATTCCTACACCAGTGTTTGATCTTTGGTTCACTTATCATACCCCGCAGATTTAACAGTAAATTTTGGCAGCGTTGTTGTTTTTTTCGCGAAGAAAACGAATAACAGCGCTCTCTTCAAACTTAGCGAGTTTTAGTCCTTAGTGTTTATTTTAAGGTTTTATTATGCAACTGAATACAATGACAGAACCACGGTGTGGTGACTTGTGGTCAGCTCATCGACCGTTAAACCACCCTCACATTGCACTAACTTGACCGCGCCCCTCAGTCGACGGGAATATTTAATTGGCCCTTAGTTTTCGAACAAGCCTCGTAGGTATATTTAACAACAAACTAAAGCCTAAAAGTTTTATGTATAGCTTACGGTAGTTTATTTTTCCAAGATGTTTAGAGAATCAATTGTAAAGTAAGTCACAAAATTATAACATTCTATCGTTGATTGAGAAGTTTTAGTATTAATAAATAGTTAAATTGTCAAAATTTACAGTCAAGGGCATTATAACCAAGTACAGATCTACCTAAGTTACAAAATATTTTTGCCCCAAAATTTTATTTTTAAGGTAGGTAACTATAGGGCAAACTTCATAAAGCGTTTGTGCAACCGGCCGTAATGTTACAAACCATGTGAAAAATTACTATAATTATAGTTTGGATTTTATTTCCTTGGATTTTTTTTCCGTTGGATTTTTTTCCTTTTGATTTTTTTTCATGGTTTTTTTTC
>JABXWE010042676.1:0-11407 GCA_014611495.1 Limonius californicus | reverse complement strand
TGTGTATGCAACCAACTATACCGACAACTAAAAATCAGAAACAAACGTCACTATAGTTGTCAATTATTTGAGTATGAAGGTTATGTTGATGCAGTGTTTATATTAAATAAGTAAATCAAAATGAGTTGAACAACAACGACGATTATTATTGTAAAACATTAAATATCAATAACAGAAAACGGAAATGAATATAAAAACAACAGTTACAAGTATTCGAAATGGCCACCTTGTACTTCTAAAAATCTAAACAATAACCTAACCGGTGTTGAAAACCACGCACACCATTCGCAAGAAAGTTGGGATTCAAGCTATTGCAGTCGGTACGTATCTTTTAATTCATCAATACTTTGTATTGCAATATTGGTATAAATTTTTGATTTTAGATATCCCCAAGCAAAGAAGTCATTGGGTCACAAATCTGCAGAGCACGGGGGCCACGCTATAGGACCGAATCTTCGTATCCAACGTCCTGGAAACCTGTCGTTAAGAAAATTTCTTATAGCATTCATGGAATGCGGAGGGGCACCATCCATCTGAAACCACGGGTCATCGATGTTCAAGTTTTGTATTGCCGGAATGATGTTGTTTCTTAATAGCTCTAAAAATTTGGCAGTATTGAGATTACCATCAATAAAATATGGACCGATAAGCTTATTTTCAACTATTCCTAGCCATACGTTAACTTTCCCAGTGTATTGACTGTGAGTTAAGTTTTGTAAATGGCAGTTAGTACGGGATCAATATCTAAGAAATAAGTTTATCAGGATAATGGATAGTGGATAGATGAGGAATTATAATACACACCGAAAATGTTGTGAATTGACTTCTCCATTTATTGTGAAAGTTGCTTCATCACTAAAAACTATCTTATTTATAATGTATTCTTCTACATGCAGCAAATTAAAGAATGTTTCACAAAAGATTGTTCGTTTTTCTTTGTCTCGATCGAATAGTTGGTGATTCGAAAATTTGTACGATTTATATTTGCTTGACACTAAATAAAGATTAATTTTATTTTTTAGCATTGAATTAATTTGATTGCTGTGGTCACAGCATGCTTGAGTTGTCTGTATAGTTGGTTGCCTACACAATATGCGAATTTGACGTGTTTCTTTTAAAAGTATACATAGGCTATGTACACTAAAAAGAAAAATTCCCTGTATAGTTACAAACACTTTCTAAAGGATAAAGACCATCTCGAAACTATTTTCACATTTTAGAATCCTTAAATTGCCCGGCATACGTGCAAAGAGGGCTTACAGAACCTACTCCGTTGTAGGTAATTAACAGGCATTGGCCTATACACAGAAGAAGAAGAAGAAATATGAATGCCTTTCTTTTTTAATATGAATTAGTACATTATAGGCCAAGGGGCAGAAATGCTAGATTTTTCCTAAGGTGCTTCGCCCTCGAGCTACAAAGCACCGCGGGAAAAATAGCATTCGGTCCCGAGGTGTATATACTATTTTTTACGCCGATGAAAACACGAAAATTAAGGAAGAATTAAAATTTCGTCAAAGCGATCTGTAATAA
This sequence comes from Limonius californicus, assembly GCA_014611495.1. NCBI lineage: Eukaryota > Metazoa > Arthropoda > Insecta > Coleoptera > Elateridae > Limonius > Limonius californicus. Next base: position 9,874 of record JABXWE010042676.1, on the reverse strand, counting down.
TTAGTAGTTTGTGGAATTCGTATCTTGACAACCATGGTGACAGAAAGAAATTGCTTGTTGTTTGTTTTATTTTTTATTTAACGTCGGCCTATTTCTGCTACTATGGCTAACCACCGACGCCTGGGAGCGATCCTACCACACCTGGAAATTTAGCATGTTTGAGGGTTCTTTTGACGTGCCCAACAACACTTGGACACGGGGCCTACGATTTTACTTGCTATCCGAGAACAAGGGCCGTTTTAGCGTTTTTTATCGCTCAGAAAAAAACCACCGACCTCGGCGTCCGGATTCGAACCCGCGACAGCTGCGTGAAAGGCATACGGCCAACCTATCCGAGCTACCGGCGCCGGTAAAGAAATTGCTTATAAACAAACTGACATTTGTGAATACAGCTTTGAAAATTGTTAACGGTGATGGAACAAGAAATCGAGGGAGAACCTCGAGAAATTGTTGATACTGCTTCTGCAGTGATTCTTAACTTGCTACCAGCGAAATCTAGAAATCTGTATTGTGCGATTTTCCAGCTAATATTAATTTTAGTAATTGTGCTAATGTTTCATTTACTGTAAATGTAAATAAATAAGTTCTTAAATTTGCATTCATACTACTACTACTTTTCTTATTGTTAAACAATAATACAAACTCCCTAGGGAGAAAATATGTCACATTATCTCCCTAGGGAATAATACTTCACTTCTGCCCCTCTTTTGTTTTAGGAGAAACTAACTTCTCCTCCCATCGGCGTAAAAAATTATTTTTTTCAACACACCGTTCTCTTACATACACATGTCTATTATCCTTGCTATTAAGAAGGTTAGTAAAGTACAATTATATTGTTAAAATAAGATAAAAACCTCCAAAAGCTGCTAGTTATATAAAAACAACAGCTCACAAATCTATCAACATCACTAAATACACATCTAATAAAATAGTCAACATGAAAAAGTACTCATACATATGTGTTTCATTACAATACTTAATAAAACTCTAGAGACTGTTTTGGTGGACGGATAAATTTTTAAAGAGCCAGTGTTCAAGTCCTAGAAGAATGTGGCATAATGTTTACTGTTCTATATCCTATTAATTGTTCTATTTTTACCCTTTAAATAACACATCAATATTTCACACAGTGCCTTTGAGACTTTACCATTAAAACAACAAAAAATGTATTACAGTTTGGAAGTAAGATATGGTAACGCAGTTACGTACACGGTCAAAAGTATTAGTAAATGTTTCATTACCTACCCATATTAGAAAATAATATTTCCATCAAATCTTCATACATTTAACATTAACCAAATAAATAAACCCATATACAATTTTAAAATGTTGAATACACGACTTACCGATAACAAATATGTAAAGTGTTTTCAGCTGCAGACTGATATTTGATGTTGTATTTGGGTCCTACAGTATGGATTATATATCGAGCAGGTAATGCATGTCCTTGAGTTACCCGTATTTCTCCGGTTCGACATTCTGCAGATTAAAGTTTAACATTTCAGTACATATACAGAGAAATGACATTTAATCAATTCACCTCTTATATCTAAATTTATTTCTTCTTTAAGATCCGATCCTGCTCTCTGAAAGATCCTGTCACTAACTGGATTACTGTCGTTCATGGATTCATTAGTAGAATTGACTATTGCATCTACTTGCAATGATGATATGTCGCCCATCCTAATTAATAATAATAAGTTTAAAACAAATAAGTCATATTACAATAATACTGCTAAGAGGCATGTTATGATTCAATTTCATTCTTTTAACTTGACTCATTCTCGCAAAATATACTGATATAGCTATTCTAGAAAATGATATTACTGCAAGCATAAATATGGCATTGTAAATACTGTAAATAACTTCAACTGATAATAAATGCAAAAAATGCTTTCATAAATAAATAATGGCGTTTTAATTATTTAAAAAACATATGTAGATCATTAGTATATCGCCCATGAACTATAAAAATCATATTAACAAAATTATTAACTGATTACAAAATAATAAAGTTTATACTTTAATTTAAATGGATTCCTCGACGAGTTCGTGAAAAATCATAGCCCTTTGACATGTGACTCTTGTGTAGTTTTATTATAAAGCCTAAGAGGAAGTAGTAAAATGATTTTGTAAGTCAATGTTGGGGAAATTTTGTATATAATATTAAAGTTGGTGTGTGCTTGTAGCGAGCACGTGATTAGTGGTATTCAGAGATTTGAATAAAGGAAATGTTTGATAGTAAAATTAAGTGTTTTAACTCCAAATTTTGAGAGAGGGAAACGTTCTGACCATAAGCACACAACTCAATACAATACCATTAAACTCAGAAAAAAGAAACTGTAAACCACACGATCATCATATAGTTAGAGGTTACGTTTAAGAGGCAGTACTAGCAATAGGGCAACTGTCGTTAGAAAAAAAGGTATTTGATGTCACACAAATGGCAAAATTGCAAACTTTAATTATTATTTTCGAGTTGAAACAGCATTTATTTAAAAAAATTAATAATATTAGGATTATAGTTTTTAAAAATTAATCTAAATTAAAAAATTAAATAAGTGCACTACACTGTTATTCCCGGTACTTAAATAAATCACTTTAATATTTCCTATCACATCCAAATTAAAACCACAATACAACTAGTCTTACCACAAAATGATTTTATGATTAATTTCATCATCGTATGGAAATTGAGATGAAATATGTTTGGCAGCTTCTCCACTGTTGCTGTAATCAGTGAGATAATGTGTTGGAGCAACTTCACTCCAGCGCTTTAAATCACATGGTGCTACAAGATCTGGAGCAACCCCTAAGGGCTCCTGGTTCATAACGATCCTCATTAATTATCACTGAAAACAAAGAATTGTATTAGTTAACCTTTGTAGTGGCATGATATCTATCACTAGCCCAATTTAATTTCCCAAAAACCATCAAAATGCAGAAGATATTCAGTCAGTATGACGGGTGGTATTTAAATGCCAAGAGCTTGTTAAATGTCATTTACTCCATTTAACATCTAGTCTTATGGGTCAGTACGAGTATGGCATATCAGAGTACCTACCTACATTATTGCACTTTATAATTAATGTGGGAAATTGCATAAAATCGTTGCTTACTTGAGGTAGTAAATAGATGCAAAACTTATTGTCATTAATTCATTTTTCCAATTAAGATATAATAATTATTGGAAATAACTCCATACTGATTATAAAATAAGTACCACATTTTTTTAAACAATATTATAATAAATAAAGAATACTACTTAATTTTGCAACTAAATTACTAGTTTATTTTCTACAAAATAATGCTTACACATTATGATTTACGGAAGCAGTCGTAAAATGCATTGATTTTTAATAATTTATTTATTATTAGAATCAATGTGCCATTGAATTATAGATAAAAAGCGAATCAATAGATATTATAGGCGATAGCTGCTATCACAGCAATTCTATTATTCTTTAAGTGAATACTGAAAGCTTGCTGATGTGTAGCAAACAATTCAAGTTCCATTATTTTCATTTTATTCCTTCGTATAAACATCACATATGCGACGTTTTGTCACTTAAAATTCGTTAAATTTGTTACCATCGCATAATAGCTGTTTTGTATATTCTTTTTTAATTTTTATAACTATAAACTAACAGTGGCGGCTTGTACTAAAGGGCACAAGGGCACAAGGGCACGTGCCCACCCAACCACCAAGATAAACACAGAAAGAAATTCGCATGTAATTCAGTGCATTATTTTAATTTCATTATTTTAACGATGGTATCAAATTTTCCTTCCGCACCAAAGGCGCGGCTAACACGCTCAAAACTATGTTCCGGGGAACGCTCTGATTTGTACCTATTTAGAGGATGATTCGGTTGCCTATCGGTTATCTTCGCTATACGCGATATACCAGGCGAATGGGGCACCGAGCACATTGTTCCCGTTTGCAGTCAACGTTTGAATTTGCACTTTGGAGCGCTGTTTTCGCGCAATCGCGCGTTTGAATTCAAAGACGAAAGTGACGTTTTTTCAATGCTGGAAGTTAATTGTGTGCAAAAAGATCGACTGAACGCATTGGCGGTCCTATAAATAGAAAAGAAGTTGTCCAGTCTATTCCGGATTTTGACAACAAAGTCATAGACGTCTTTTCCAGCATGAAAAATAGGAGAATGGATTTTATGTACAAAAAATAGGTAAGTTTTTTCTTGTGTCACCCTCATTCTTAACTCACGAGCCGCCACTGTATACTAATACTAACTAACTAATAAAGTATTATCGATACCACCAACTTACTGGAAATGGTTTGATTATAATTTTTAACAAATACCTTAAAATTAAAATGTTCTATATTCAAATTACTCAATTGCGCAGACCAATTAAAATTCTAAATATAATACAAGAGAAAGACAGCGCTTGTTGCGACTGAAATTATTAATTCTACGTCTACTAATTAGCGAGGTTGATCTGTGCATGGTGGATGAATGATAATCAATATGAAATTGGTACCTACTAATTTACATATTGTGTTTTTGGGTCAGAAATTATATTATCATTAAATATCAATACATAAAATTCCTTCAAAAATTTCTGGGTACTGTAAGGTTAACTATTTTTAGTCGAATGCATTGACCGTATATGTATACAAATATCATATATTTTTTATACGGTCAGATTTTTGTGTATAATATAAGAAACAAATATAACATAACTGAAAGCCTGCGTTTTAATTAAAATAAGAAACAAAAATCGGTAAGAAAAGGGAAATTGTGCATGTCATTAGAAATTATTAACCCTGTTTTACGTATCTAGTATGGGCACGTGACATCACGTTTTGAGTATAACGAACACAACCTCATTATACATTGATATCGCAACAATATTTTAGTTTGAGATTATTTCCATTCGCGGAAATTGGTGAATTCGTTTAATCAATATTACCCACGATTATAGGCTAAATGTATATTATGTAATAGTTATTTTTGTTGATCAATTATTTTTACGTGTTTGCTCACTTCCAAGGCAGTAAGATGTTTACCGCCCAAGCTTTGGTCGAATTGACCGGAAGGCGGTATATCGCACAAAAGGCCCTTGGACGATAAGTAAAAATTGGGAGGTAACTATATACTTCGCAACACAACATGGCGTTGCTTTTGTTTACACTCCATAGCAACAGCATTAGGTAATTTTGAAATACCGTTTTTTAGTTTTTATATTATTGTTCTGGTCATGGAAAAAATATAATAAGGAACTCGGACGTTACGTGCATTTTTTTCTAAGGTAGTAAGTTATGGTTACTACCAAGTTTTGGTTTATATGGCCGTAAGGCAAGAAACTGCACAAAAAGCTCACGGGCGGTTGGTAAAAAATGACGCATACAAGAGAATCGAAAACCATAAACATAAAGTTGTTGTTGTTTACATAAGTTCATAGCAACAACTATTTCAAAAGTAACTTTAGAACATTAAGTTGTAATTTTTCATGAAAGCTTTTAAATTTTGTATTTATATTTTATTATTTCGATCGTGCAAAAATATAATCAGCAGAGTGGACGTTAAATGCATATTGTACCCGTCTTGGATAACACTATTTTATTAAACTTAGTATCCTTGCCCAGTAAACTGCACTTATCGCCCTTAATGTTTAATAGTTATTCTAGCATCAATGGCGGTAAGTGTTGTAAATTATACAATATTATCCGAGACTAGTACAAAATACACTGCAAGCCCGAGTTGCTTAGTATATTTTTTTGCACGATCGGGACATTAAAATAAAAAAAATTATAGTCTAAAAATAACAACTGAATTTTCCTAAAGTTAGCTTCGATTTATTTGATGTTTAATGCTATTGATATGCAATGTAAACAGTAATGTGTTGTGAAGCGTTTGGTTACCTCCCATTTTTTACTAATCGCCCGTGGGCGGTAAACACAACTTACCGCCTCGGAAACAGACTGAGTAAATGCATGAAAATGATAAATCGTGCAAAAATAACTATTATTAAGCATACTGGATGGTATATATTTTTCAAACTTTTACAATAGTTTGCGTTTAATGGAAAAAATAAATTGTTTAACGAAATTATACGACAAAATATAAATAACACAAAATCAAAACAATATATTTTCAAGGTAAAAACCAAAAATTGATTGTTCATTAAATCTTCAAATTAATACATACAATCATAAACTAGGGAGTATGTATGGGATAGCAAAATCTATCGCAGCACCACCACAACGATTACGAATAAAATATTTGGCTATTCTGAGGCTATTTATTACGAGAGTACTACAGCAAGCTGTCGATATTTAATTATTATAAAACAATGTGATATCTATCAGATAATATTCGGCTATTTTTCGGAGGCGTATTATAAAAAATTTTGTGGACCATAAAAATTATCAATTTCTGTATTAATGTTGATTTATATTACCAATAATTTAGGCAAATTAAACGAAAAACACGGTTTCATATATTTGTGTTAATCTACATATAAATAATAAAACAGATTTGGTGGTTAAAATGTTAATTTTCCTTAATTATACCTCTTTCAATACACATCGCAGAGTTCTAAAAAACTGATTTCGGCTATCATATTATTACATAAAATTTTCTACGGTCTTGCAATCTTACAGTTCAAATAAACAATCTTACTTAAAATATATTTCTCGGGAGGCTTTCAGTACAACATAAACAGCGAGAAGTAAGCATTCTCTTACTTATCCATGCTATATAGATATTGTAACGAGAAGGTGGCAGCACCTCCCTTCGCCTTAAGATGTAAACCCCTGTGCGGTGGTTGTACAAGCAAGGGACAGAGAGTTATTCACAGATGTTTGAAGCGGTCGCGTGCATTTTAAACTATTTTCTTGTGTGTTTTATGTTTTTATATTTGTTTTGTGTTCATTGTTTCATTTCTGTGCGTTTTTTAATATTCCCTCAGAATTTGTTTATTTAATAAATAGTGTTTATTGTATATGCTGCGTTTTAATGAGTTGTGGCCAAAAACAAAGTAACCACGTGTTATAATATACTATACATTTTTAACTATTTTCGTCATGTAATATTAGTCAGACCTGGTTGTGGAGGTAAAAAAAGAAAATCAACGTTCATTCTCCATAAGGAAGCGGGCCGCTATGGGGGGTCAGTCGGGTTCCGCACCGGATCCTTATTATGTCGCTCTTCAGCCAGTAATGGGAATGTAATGATAGGAAAGACAAGGATAATTGGATAATGGAATTTCGTGGATGATACTGTCCCAGAATTTACCTGTATGACCCAAGAAAACCACGAAAAACCTGAGTCAGGACAGCCGGCATGGGAGTTCGAACCCAAGGCCTCCCAAATTAAAAGTAAATGCTTTAGCGCTGAGCCACCTTCCTCGGTGGTTGTGGAGGTGCGAAGTATGGCACGTAAATACTTTCATATAGAGACGCAGCTGATTTATAGGCGACTATTTCACCGGTGCAATGTTGGTGTAAAACATGTTTATGCTAGGTTAAGTCATATTTTTTGATAACATTTGGATAACATGTTAAAACGTTTTGCGTATAAACAGTTTTTTGCAGAAAAATAAAGAGAAAAAAATAATTGTTTTTGGCCACTACTGATGTAACTGTTTTTGGCCGCTACACAGAACACCGCACAGCGTAGTAAAATCTCAATTTTTATATATTAATTCTCGATAAGATTGCTTAATTTGCGAACATCTCAATTACATTACAATTCTCTGTATCTGACTACACAATTGTATTAAATTATTTCCACCGGTTACACCTTAGATAGTCAATACTGAAAATTCAGCAACTTCCCTATAAAGCTTAACTTGTTTGTTTCAACTGCACATCCGAAAATACTTTTTTGCAAAGTTACTATCCTATTTAAGATGGATCGAATATTACTGATCATTTTTAGAAACATGACATTTTATAGGAAGAAAAATCGTAACTAAAGAAGCCCTACATTTTGTATCATTTAACTTGTTCAAAATATTTTCGAGCGAAATAATTGTATTGAGAAACCGCAATCGTCAAGAACATCTCTTCCAGTTAACTAATCAGTTTGAGGTTTGGAACACAATCCTATTAATTAATTTTGGATTGGAAGTTGATTTAAATGATTGTATTAGGTTTGCAATATTTCTAATTAAAAAATATATCTTCTACACGCTTGACTTTGAATTGTGTCAAATGGGTCTTTATATCTCTTAAAGTAATGTTTTAATGTTGCTGATTTCTATAACCTCTGTGGCATCCTAGGTGCAACGCCCTGTGCATATCTAGCCGATTCAAATAATAGTTACAAAACTTACTAATCAGCTAACTTTTGAATGGTAATTTATTTATTATGAACATAATTTTAACAAAAACCGCTTTCGAAATTGTGGTTGAATAAATCGGACGAACATATTTGTCAATCGTCTCCTGTTTATCTAAATATAAATTTAACAACCACTGAATGCGACTGAAACCGGAAAAAAAATGTAATCGTGTCACAAAAATGGGGATTATCCGAGAATTTTTCAGTCCAACTCCAAATTAACCAGAAAAATAAAGAACTGTCATGTTTATAACCAATTAAGTGTATATAAAATACGTAATGTTATCATGTTTATACTTTTGATACCGGGGGAATAAATAAAAATGATACAGGTCACATAACGGCTTATGTTTACATGCTGGTATATGTTATTGTAAATTAAAAGTTTGATAGTTGTTAAATATGACTTGGACATGTTTTAGCATTGATACGAAGCACGCCACAAGAGGGTATGGAATATGCTGCAGTGTAGAAAGAAACCACAATCACAAACGAAGAGGGGATAAAACATTTTAAGGAACTTCATCAAACGTCCGCTACTAATAATAGAATCTTCGACGTAGAGACGAATATAAGCAGACCAACATCGATAATACAGTCATAATTATATTCTATTCATGAAGACGTAGGAACAACAATAATCAAGTTAAAAAAGAGAAAGTCTCTAGACATTAACCACATAACACAAAATGTTGAATATGAAGATAAATTGGAAGAAAAACGGATAACTACATTCCAGAAGATCGCAAAAGCAGGAGAAATACCTGGAAAACGAGTTTTACTATCCCTATATTTAAAACGGAATCGAAAAACTAATAAGAATAAATAATTTTGCAGAAGCTAATAGACAATACAGAAATCGCAAAGAAACAGCAAGAATTCTAGTAGCGACAGTAGACGCTATATTTGTATTACAACTTGCTGAAAAGGCTATTGAGCATAGCAAACCTCTATTTCTATGTCTTGTTGATTTTACACATGCATTTGACCAAGTGGACCTTGGCGACTAACTAAAAGTGGATTATAGACTACAACAATACAAACTTATATCAAAGAATAAACCGTGGTCTATAGTAATATCTACAGAACATAAACGCAGTAAACTTGCCCTTGATAACACCTACATAGAACAGGTAATAGCATTAAGTTATCTGGGTGTCGAAATATCAAGTAACAGAAATATGAGATATGAGCTGCAAACTCAGGGTTAAAAAGCGGTAACAGCTTCTTGCTATTTGAGTGACATTATTTGGAGAAATAAGTATATGCGTCTGAAAATCCACATATATAAACCTTGTGTAAAACGCATTTTATCCTAGGCCGCAAAAGCAACAAAAGGAATAAGCTTTTACTACTGAAATGAAGATACTGAGGGCAATAATACGTAACAGCCCAGAAATAGAGTACATAGCGAAGCAATACGTTAAACATGTGAAACCCAGGACATAGTTGAATAGACAAGAACATGGCGACAAAAATGGAGAGACCATATGAGTAGAATTACAACAAACAGGTTAGTAATGAGAGTGAAAGACCAACCGATACGAAGCGCTTAGTACGAT
>JABXWE010042675.1:0-10080 GCA_014611495.1 Limonius californicus | reverse complement strand
CACTGGGTAAAAAAAGCAGTACAGGTATTGAGGAAAATGATGACGAACTTCTGCTTCCAGTTTCGGGCTATTTAGGTTTTTCTCTGCATAAATGTTTAATATACTTCTAGATTTGAAATATCATCGAAATCTCATCCGTATTTTGGAGATCCCGGCAATTTCCTTCGCGAAATCGATACTTTTCCGTACCTTTGGTATGGAAATGTCAATAGCAAGATTTATTAGTTATACAAGGTATGTATCGAAAAAAATTAAATAATAATTGCCAGAAATATAACAACCGTCAACAAACCAATGGATCTTCACGCAAATGATTATCTTAAACCGATAGATAGATTATTCAGAACTGTATAATAAAATTTAAAAAAAATCTAATTTATTCAAAATGAATCACTGCACCCTCGTGTCGGAAAGGGGTTTGAGACTATACCAATTATTTTAATTTAATATCTGTCATCTTGCCATCAAGTCTAATATTTCGCGTTTTCGTAATAAAATAATAATAAATAAGAAAGCATAAATGATTAAATCTCAACTGCTGCCATATATTTAGTTTTCTGAACGGCAATAAATTGTTAAAATCATGCTATCAGTTACGTTTCATTTTCTACAACAATTTTTTGTCACAAATTTTCCTGATGAGGTTCGATATTCCTATAATCAATCATAAGTTTATCTGAAAAATATGTTCAAACAATTTGAAGAGTGGAGTGAGAAATGTTCTATTGATGCCAATACTATCTGCATATTTGCTTATAGCAACAATGAAGGTATGATTTTGTGCTGCAATATTCAAAGAAGAGTATTTTAGAGCATTTTTGATTGTTGTTTATAGTGGTTACTGTTGTTGCCGTATATGCGTTGGTCGAATGTAATAAATTATTACAAAATTTTGAATATTTTAAACATGCAGAACAAAATTGGATTGTGATGAAGAAGGTTTTGAAGGTCTTACATAAAATGGTCATCTTTTCTATCTTTAAAATGCTATATTTTCATTATAATTGAGCTATCACTATTTTTGGAGTGTGTCCTCAAAACACTGGAATATAAAAATGTTTATTTATCTAATACGCATCTTAGACAACAAAATATCTGCATTTATATCATTTGGCCTAATTAAATGTTTTCATGGTAGTTTTTAAATGTATTGTTGGTTTATTTAAAGTTTATATAATTTCACAATATTCCCTACATTATAAATATCTGCTTGCAAGTATGTGGTCACAAGAATGAACTGAATTGCAAAAATAGACAATAACTTAAGATAGACTGCTCACACCACATATTTTGCAGATAATTAGCATAAATATCTGATTAAACAGGAATCTATAAAAAGGAATTGTATCATTCTAATAGAGACTGCTAACGAAATAATATTTCATTTACATGGACCTAATTAAACGAAATACTGATTTTGCTATAGGTGTTTCTTGTATATATTTTTTTGTATTTATTATTAGTTTAAAACTGTCAGAATTGTGAAACTGAATGCCAAATATAGTGTTTTTTGCATACAAAATAAAGCTTCTTAATAGTTTGACCCAAAATAAACATATCTATACTTGCAAAAAAAATACTATTCTGTCACGTCTCCATTCCATTTCTAATAATCGAATCCTAATCACAAAAGATAATTATTTGTATTAAAATGCAGAAATCTGTGTTCTTATCGCAACTTTGTATAAGAAGAAAACACAATATTATGCCCAGTTTAATGAAATCTATTTACGGTTCATTTCTTAAAAGCATGTTAGCATATTAATATTTAATTATGTGTCAGTATATATTGATCTTATTGTGAATACTGAAGTTACTAAATTTTATAAAATCAAGGTTTGCTGATGTTTTAATAGTATAAAATAATTAATTATATTTAAAACCGCGACAGCTGTTTTATGGTATTAACGGTCGTATGCAAATAACCGACGTGAAGATTGAATTTCCAATCGATTTAACCGCGAATAATTATATGTTCGTATCGATTAACATCCTCTTACTCTGACAGTAATAAAATCAACATTAAAATGAAAATTCAGCATTACAGCAAGTAATAACCACCTAATAAAGCGAACGGAAGGTCAAGAAAGGCTCTTGGAGCATAGCCGAATTTGAACTCATAAATATTTGATTATGTGGATACAACAATGGTTGTCCATCTAAATAATAATCAGCCGAGTGAAGATATAGAGGGTCGCTTGAACTTAATAAAATCCGTATGAATTTTAAAACTTCATAAAAATGGGCATTTTGCATATGAAAGGGGTTTTTGCATCGCTATCCTGTAAACGTCACGTTTTAAATAGATTTCCACCCTAAATGGCGTATCATAACACATTGTACTCTGTGTTTATGTACCGGGGCGGCCACATATGCATTATTCATGTTCATATTCAGATCATCGAGTAGACCCTGATCGACAAGTGACAGTTCACAGCTGCTGTTTCACAGCTCTGTGCCCATTCGAGTGTTTTGATATGCACCTCGTAGTACCTTCCTACCTACTCGGCATACCATCTTGACTGGACGTCACTTTTGGGTTGGTCACTCCGTCCAAACCTGTATTATGTTCACAGAAAGGACTTTAATAACTTATCTTCGATATCTAAACCGTGGCGGCGGTGGGGCAAACACGTCCAGGTGACACTGGGTGCAGTACACCCAAGGCTAATCAATTTTCGAAAGAATTGTTCTGCGTGGGGGCACGCAGTTTATGCAACTTATAGGTACTGATAATCTCTTGAGCAAACAGAAGAAGGAAAAAGTTTTGGACGACCTACTCGAGCCATTGTCGTGTGGTGTTGTCTAAAATAACATCTAAAGTTTGTTTTTCTGATTTGCTGTTATGTAACAGAATATTTTTTTAAATAATAGTAAGATGTCCGTTCATTCGCTGCAACCTTTACACTTCTATAATATTATATACAAAATTATATTTTTTTTAGAAATAAGTACTTTGAACAGAGATTATGGAAGGGGCAGCAATACAATCCAAAATGGCTGCAATTTTAATAATGGCAGTTTAGAGGTATAAATTAGTCTGGTACATTTTGCCAAGAAAGAAATATTTTAATAGAAAATTCTTTTACATTTGTTTAACACATGTCTCGAGAAATTGAAGGAATCAAACTTAATTCAACAAAATCACATATTGAAGGGTTTTTTTTCACAATAATTAGGGAGTGGGTACTATTTGCTACAAAAGTATTATCTTAGTTTAGTCTACAGTTTGAAATTCTTAAATTATGTGAATTACATTCATTGAAAGTTTACCTTGGATTAATTAAGCAATAAGGTGATTGAGGGGTGGCAAACGCCAGTTGAGGGTGTCTTGTGTTGTTAGTTTAACACAAATGTCCATGGCTAAAACATTTCTGTACAACTGTCCCGAACTAATCTAAATGTGTTCAGAAACGTTAAAATTGTACAATTAGCAAACGTTGTGTTAGATACAAAAAGATGTCTTATCAAATCAACCCCGAACTGTTTCTAACAAATTTAAGCGTGACAAATCTAACTGAACTGAACGTTTCGTAAACGTTACGGTTTGGGCAATATTATGGAGAAAGCCGCAATATATAATGGTGCAGTTTTAAAAATGGTGGCTTATGTGTATAAAATATGATCCAGTAAATTTTTGCCATGAAAGGAATAGATACAAAATTTAAAGAAAATTGTTAATACTAAAAAGTTGATTACTTAAAGTAATTAACTGAGGATATGTTGCGATTGAAACGCTTACGCGCTACCTTTATATGTATAGGTACTAATAAAAATTTCCATATTGCAAAATCTTTGTAATACCTAATAAATCAACATCTCCTGAAACATCCCCAACGTAATCTAAATGAGTTTAGAAACGTTAAAGTTGACTATTTAACAAGATAGACATAGACAGAGACCTCATGTTTGAAATAGAAATGAAATATAAACTTAAAAGACATTTTTTCGTAATGTTTAAATAGAGGAAGAAACGCTTAATTCTGATATTTAATATTTATATAGGATATCGCTCTTATGATACAAACCAAGTCTGATGAAGCACATAAGTAAAACGTTTAATTAATCCTAAGTAACGTTTACTGAAGATTTACAATTGAATTATAATTAATGGTTTAAAATAAGTGTGCAACGATTACTAAACGTTTCTTATTTTTCATTATTATTTGATGATTACAAAAATAGAAATACTCTAAACATAACAGAACTACCACTAACTGCAAAATATCAACGTTTAAAGAATTGAAGCATATTAAATTCTTATTTTATAAAACCCCGGAATGTTCTAAGAAAGTAAAGTTATATTAAACGGGGTGTGTCCAATATTTAAACATTTTCCGTAATTTTAGTGCTAGGTTTAGTCTACAATAAATATTAGAATTGCTTAGGGATTGAAAATTACTTAAACTAGGCCCAAATGAGAGACAAGCTAAGTTTAAAGGGTCTAAGACACTTCGCCCGAAATCCATAACTCCCAACGCTATATTCTGACCACAACGCCCGAACATACTAGAGGGACACAACTCCCAATGCAACCACATCGCCCAATTACGAATATGACCACAAAGCCCAAAGTTAGGACAAGGACAGAATGCCAGATGGTACCACATCGCCCATATTCTAACTTCCTGTAAATTGTCCTTCGGCTAAATTCGGTTTATTGCTTATTTACTTCAGTGTGTGTACTATTCTTCTAATATTTAATCATTTGTGGGGGATACGACGCATAGCGTCACTACATCGCCTAATTCGAAATGTCTCTACGAAGCCCACTATGCCCACAACGCGCGAAATGTGACACCTTAGATTCATTTAAGTCCTTAAGGATGCCGTTGGGAACTACGTTAATACATAAATTATGCCGCCACAAATTTTTTTTGTTGTCAAAATTTTGCAGAATTGATGAAAGGGCTTAGGCAAGGTTGCTGTAATGCCCCAACTTTATTCAAAAGATACTTTAATAAAGCACTCCAGAATCGGAGACGAAAATGCTGCAATATGGGAATAAATATTGAAAACAGAAAATTGTATACTCTACACTTCGCTGATGACCAGGCCATATTGGCCGAAGATGAACAGGACATAGACTACATGCTGCGAAAACTAGAAGCAGAATATAGAGCATGGGGCCTTACAATAAATACATGTAAAACAGAATATATTGTGTTAGGAGGAGCAGGAAGGGATCTCAATCTTGGGGTAGACAGCAACAAACATACAAATTACTTTAAATACCTGGGTGTGAAAATAACTAATTCCAGAAACAGTAGGTAATGATGAAATAAAAAGCAGAGTAGGGCAAGGTAGATCAGTGATAAGGCAATTAAACAGCGTATTATGGAGTCCATCTGTAAATAATAATACGAAAATGATAATATATAAGAGTGTGGTAGAAAGTATAGCTACACTTTAGAATTATGGGGTACCAATAACGCTAATAAAAACAACATTGACACTCGAAATGGATTATTGGAGGAGGTACTGCAGACTGACAAGATCTGATCGAGTGAGGAACATAGAAATAAGAGAAGAAATGGGAGTCGACATTGATATAATTGAAACCTTTGGAGCTAAATGTTTAAAGTGGTATGGTCATATAGAGAGAATGCCAGAAGAACGATAGCCAAAAAAATATGGAAATGCAAGCCCTCACAGAGAAAAAAGCTGAGAGACCCAGAAGAGCATGGGAACAGGGAGTCCAAGAAGAGATGGCCAGTAGAAATCTACAATCCGGCAGTTGCAACGACAGAAGGAAGTGGAAGCTAGGATGCGAGAAGCGGCGTCAACCGTAACCCATAAGTATCCACTTTTGTAGTTGGTCTATTCAACTAGGGTAAGTTCGAATTGGTCTCATCGACCTTCTGTTCCTGTCCGAACTTTGGAAAATGTGGTCGAGTTGGGCGTTGTGTCCTCCACAATTCGTTAAGTATTGGAAGAACAGTGCAGTAAACTAAATAAGCAATGAACCGAGCTTAGTCGGAGTTAAATTTGCCGTAAATTATAATTGGGCGATGTGCTCCTGTCCTAACTTTGGGCGTTGTGGGCATTTTGGGCTTGTGGTAATATTGAGAATTGGGCGATGTGATTGCGTCGGACGTTGTGTTCCTCTAGTAATTTTGGGCGTTATGGGCAGAATATAGTGTTGGGTGTTATAGACTTTAGGCGAAGTGTGCAGGTTTCAATTTAAACAGCAATCCAAGTTCTGCTAGAAATAAAAGTATCTATAATACTTTAAAAAACAGAATGTAACCCAATGTAATCGTTCGTAAAACATTTCAATTCTTTTATCTTTAGTAGTCAATTTTTAAATTAATATTTATTAGATAAACGGTTTAATTAATTTACGTTTCAAGAATGCTTTGAATGTGTATACCTTTCGTACTTACAATTAACAATATTTAAAAATAGATGTACATCTACCAACTTTTTAAATCGTTTTTATATTTTCTAATAATGATATATTGGGAAACTTAGTCTTAGGTATGCGGTGTAGCAATTCCCTTATAAAAGCATACCATTTAAGAAACCGTTTTGTCGACATGGTGAACAGAAAGCTATATTGCATAAGAGTATTTGTATAGAAAGAGTATTTAAATAGATATGCAAATCCTTGTTCATAATTAGTTTAGAGTCATAATTGTGAAAACGTTTATATAATTAAGAAGGTAACACAATACGTTAATTTTTTACTCACCCAAAATTAATAAATTAGGATAAGTTTTTTCTAAGAACTGATTTTGTATTGTAATCCATACTTTGCATTTGCTAAGCAATAAATTTGAGTTTAAAAGCCCTAAGGGTCAAAGATAATTTGCTCAGTTTGAATTGGTTGCAAGGGATTCCGACTCAAAGACCGAAAATGTTGGATATTAATTTATGTTCACTATTTGGTCGCATTCAAATCGGAACCTTTTAAACTAACTTGATTTCCCAAATTACCTTTTATCAAAATGATAGTTTCATTGGCGTTATGAAGTATGAAACTGGCTTGCTTTAAATTTAACAGTGACGTGAATGATTGTTTTCGTGAGGGTTGTAAGACACTATACTTGAAAATAATATGTAGAAATATAGATTCATCTGTGATTTGGTTAATAATCTATTTCATATTCCATTATCTAGGTAACCATTACAAGTCACTACATAAGTATTAGTTAAACCCCCGCATTATTTTCGTTTGACGCACATTGTATAAACATTTGGTCAAAATAAACTATAGAGCTCTTCTTCAAACAAATTATTTAATACGCGCCATTTGGATGCATCTTCAAATACAAATATTTTCCTTAAATTTTGCTAACCCTACGTTGGCAAAAAATTAACTTACCTAGTCTTTTTGAAATCTCAGAGTTGTGCATTTTAGGGTTTTCTTGAGCAATTTTTCTTCTTTGTAACCGCGACCAGACCATAAAGGCATTCATGGGCCTTTTGATGTGATCGTCCTGATGTTTCTTGGAGGCTTGGGGTCCCGAAAGCCCCTGGGGCACCCCCAAAGCTGCTCCGCCAAGGGATGCCATTCTTGACAATCCCTCGGCGGCGCTGAAGCCCCCTTCGCACATTGGACCTCCAGTTCTACAAAAAAAAACAACATAAACATTATAGAAACAATTTATTTTATGGTTAATTGAAAAGTTTCAATTTAAGACTATGTATTGTTCGTTAGCAGGTGGATCGCCAAACAAGTTTTTCGTCAAATTTAAATAATATTTTAAGAATTTCTTCAATGAACTCAAAATGAGTTTGTTGCTTTTGTGGTTTTGTGTTCTGAAGTAATTATTACATTTAGAATTATCGTTGCATAAATATTTAGGCGAGAGTGTTAACATGATTACTTGCTAACAATCGTCACACTATGGCTGTGTTTGTCACCGGGTTTTTATTAGCACAATAGAGTAATTTCCTGTAAATACCGAATGTTTAGTTGCTAGTTAGATATACGTTGTGATAGCTTGTAGAAAAATCAAAATAAACGTGCTAGTACTCTACTGAACGTTTAGCAGCAATTTAATCTACAATCTTTCTACACACAAAGCACAAAATTACCAAGAATCTGCATTAAAATAAAGAATTGCTATTTAAATATAGGGACCAAAACAAAGATCGGTGTGCATACATGAATGTTTAGAAACTGCACATAAAAGCCATCGTACCCAAGTTACGATGACGAAGGCCTTTGTGCTCTTTATGAATATGGATTCGACCTGAAGGAATGTTTTATTCAGAAGGTTGATCATTTAATTTACCGACGATAATTTAACCGCGCATTAAAAATTAGTGGCGAGGAATTAGTTGACTATAATTGAGGCTTTTACGTTCGACCACCACCTGTTAAAGAAATCGGACTTCCTTTTTGATATTTTCGTTTCTGACTTTACATATGGACGTTGTCAGTTATATAACTTGGAAGAAATAGTAATAGAAACTTAGACAAAAATATGTTAACATGAAAATACATAATTCATTAAAAATATGTAACCTCAAATATAAATTATAAATATATAATAATAATAATAAATAATGGCACTTCCACTTTTATGGAGTACTAATAATTTGATCTCTAACACCTAGATATAGGTATCACCCACATCCCCGCCATATAGTGGGGGTACAGATAAAAACTCAACCCTTCATTAATCCAGTAGTGATTCAAATGGTAAGGGTTGAGAAACAACTCAACTCCCTCTCCCTTATCGTATTTACAAACAAGTCAAGTGGTAAGGGTACAGATATAAAACTCAACCTCCCACTGATTCAATAGCGCATCAAGTTGATGCAGAATTCAACCCCCACTACCTAATATATTTAATGTTCAGTCAAATGGTGGGATTGCATGAACCATTCAACCTCCCATCACTTGATTGTTTCATAGTTAAGTGGCGGGGAGGTGGGAGATATTGAAGTGGTGGGGGTCTTCTTCTTCTTTGTCGTATTCTCATGTCTGAAATGTCGCAATAGCATGATTACGCGCATTTGTTTATGGTGTTTTCTATGAGTGTCATGAGCCTCTCGGAGCATATTTTGTAGTGGACATCCTGGTATGGTTTTTACTTGATCGAGCCATCTTATCGGTGATCTGCCCCTTGGTCTATTGTCCTCTACTTTTCCCTGCACGATGAGTTTCTCTAGACTATCTGTTTGTCTTCGAACTGTATAGCCAAAGTATTGCAGAATTCGTCGGCGACATATCGTAGAAAGTCTGATTGTCTCTCCTATTTCATTCAATATGGATACGTTAATGCGTTTTTCCATCCGCGATACACGCAGGATTCTACGCCAGCACCACATCTCGAATACATCTATTCTCTTTAAGTCTGATGCTTTGATTGTCCACGTCTCAGCCCCATACATAAAGATTGTAAAGGTAAGTGATTTCACTAGAGCTATCTTAGTGTTTCTTGTGATCTGTTGGTCTTTCCATATCTTTGTCTGGTTGGTCATAGCGCTGCGAGCCATTGCGATGCGTCTTCTGATTTCTTTCTCGCATCCTCCTTGATTGCTTATTAGGGACCCTAGGTATATGAACTTATCGACATTCTCTATATGTTTTAGAAGTTGTCTTGGTGGCAGGGTGTGACCTGAGTTTGGTCTTGTTTAAGTTTATTTCCAGCTCCAAATTTCTGCTTTCTCTCGTCACTCGTTCTAACATTTGTTGCATTTCGTTCTCGTTTCTCGCCAATATTGTTGTATCATCAGCGTATAGAAGGTTGGTGAGCCTTTTTCCGCCAATGACGGGAGTAGAATTTCCCTTATTAAATCGCATAGGTTTTTATAAACACTTGAATTTGAAATAATAACTGCCCATCCATTGTACTAAATAAAGTAAGCCTCAACACTTGGTTTTTTTAATTATACAGGTGAGTTTTAATTGCTGTCGCCAAGATTAAATCTGTTTTGCCTTTATACTGTACGTGGTAACCTGAATGTAAACGGTACACCAGGTTTAATTCTTCGCGTGACAAACAACTAAATGATGGGACTACAAGGACGAGTTGTAAAACTGAAATAAACAATTTTTAGTGTGGCAACGTTTGGGTTAAGTTCTCCGCCGTTTAAGGTATTTTCGCTGAAATGTTCCGATCG
>JABXWE010042674.1:0-15486 GCA_014611495.1 Limonius californicus | reverse complement strand
TGATTTTTGTCATTTTCAGATAATTTAGTTATTATTTCGTCGTATCTTTGTACGTCTAAATTTCCTGTAAGGAATTTAAATGTACTGTCTATTCCACTTATTAATCCTCTCTTAGATCTTTCATGATTTCTGATAGGTACTACCAGCTGGTCTCTATTTATCAAATATTGCTGTCAGTAGTTGATATAACCTATTGTGATCTCCTCTATTAATTTTGGGTGTCCGATTGCATATTCCTTATTTTCTAATATGTTAGTTGTCTTAATAATGTTACTTTTTATAATTTCATAATTATCTAGTACGGGCGTATAATCTATGATTTTAAACATAATCCAATCGGATATTTTAACTAAAGCATTGCCCAAATTATGGGGGTATAATCCCGGGTTGCCATTTAAATCTTTCAAAGTCACCACACAGCGAATGAACAGCACAAGATAATGTATTAGAAGGTGAACCGGATTGGACTTTTCATCTTTCGATGATTTACTTAAAACTGGTAATTGGGTCTACGTTCTCTGTATCGATAGTCTTGCTGATCGGACTGCACCTGTAATTATTGGTGGTCCTGTTGATCTCGATGATCAGACGATTTCTGATGAATCGGTGAATTTCAGTCAGGAATTGTTGATTTTCGTTTGTCCTTCGCGAGGCTGTAGTCGTTTTTTGTCTGGTACAGTTTTTCGAATGTGTAGTAAAGTGTTGAAACTTCTAAACGCTACACATCCTACCGACTGCGCCAATTGAGTTACAGTGAAAGAGAAACATGTTTTAAACTATCTATATTTTGAACCCCCAAGGAAGTACACGAATGAACAGCAGCTCATGCAGCAACTAGTGGCAAATTAAGCCTAAACATAATTCTAGATTACACACGTTATATAATACTCTGCTATTATAAGAAGTTTATATTGCTATTTCTGAAGGAGTCATCAGTAATTATAATACGCATAATTTGCCTGGGTTATAAGGAATAATATAAAACATTAAAAAAAGATAATATCTAACTTTTTCCAACGTTTGTAATGACTGTTCGGTGCAAAAGCAAATTGTTCCTGTCTCTATACAGTGGTTGATTGGAAACGGTTAAATTTTAATTTACATTTGGTTGGTTTTTGGTTTACAACAAAAATATTCACTGTATGGATATTTTCACGTATGTGTATAAGTTGGAACTGACTCAAATATAGTTTCTTAATTTTCTTCGTCACTAAGAAAAATAGTCGGTTTGGAGCTATTCTTAGCCTTTGGAGGCACATTACCAAAAACGTTGGTCTTCCTAAGTTTGAAATAAATGTTAAGATGAAAATTGCTCACATTTTATCTAATTACACAACCTTTGATTTAACACAACATAGGTAATGAATAGAAGAGCAAGTTTAGATATTTCGATATATAAAATACAGCTTTTATTAGAAATTAAGTAAAAGGTAATTTAAATACAGTTTAACTCCCATATAGTGATGTTGGAAAGTATTCAAAGAAATTCTCTATATCCAAACTTCATTATATAGAATTCATGTTTATATACGAAATTAATCTCATATATTTAATAATCGGCAACATTCTAAGCTATATTTGAATTATACAACTGACTAACACACAACCTATTTTGATTTCAGTGCGGATCAAGTATCTCCTTCTGTTTCAACACCTTTTCGCTGTTTGACACACATTTGCACATTGTTGACAGCAATACCAAATTTGTGGCGACATCTTTTTGTTTGATATCCTTATCTACATCGTATCCTCATCTTTATAATACAGGATTTTTAAATTTTGGCAAGCTTGATTATGTTTACTTTGTATTTGTTGTTTTCATCCGGTAAACTCAGTATCTAAAGCCGTGTTGTCACTGTTCAATTTTAGTTAATTAACTTTGGCTGATGAACTATAATTGAATGTTATTGTTATTGTAATTATAGTTGATCTTCTGAACCGTTGTAGTTCAGCTATGAATCACCGCTGCTTTGTTGTAGTTTTGATATTTGCTTGAAACTTGTGAATTTTGTCATCTGTTTAGTTGACCGTTCAGTTTCGCAATGTGAAATGATTAAAAACGTTAATTGCTATTAAAAATTTTTGACATTTTTACGTCATTCTGTAGCCTTATGTGTTAAATAATTGTGCAACTCGCTAAATTCAGTTTCTATCTTACAAACCGCGTTCTCTGCGAATTCGATTTAATACCGATCAATTTATTCACATTTTTTCATTCGCAAAATATATACAGGGTGGGCCAATGAAAACGAAACAGACTCGATTTTTCATATTTATCGTCATTTTTTAGAGGCCCTCAATTTTACTTTCGATGGGGAAACTTTTTGCGTAATTTTCAACCTTGTCACTTCAACCTCCTAGGGGTGGCTTCACCCCTAAAAATTTAAATGAGAAAGGGGGTCGAGTGATACATCATTTTAAGAGGCATTAAATTTTCTTTTTAACGCTTCCTAGTTCTTCCAATTCGGTTCAGTAGCTTTCGAGGAAACGTCTTTTAAAGATCGTAACCCGCCAAAAACCAATAATTCATGATTTTTCACTTTTATCATAATTTACACCAGTAACGTTTTATTGATGTAATTATTGAAATTTACCTTAACTTTGACTTTTTAAATGTTCGAAATGTTGACCTCTAGCATCCATATACCAAGTAGTATAGGTTTTGTTGAAAACGGTTTCGGACGTTCTGAAGCATTTCTGGGAGAATTTGCCGGCATTCGTTGATCCATTGACGCAAATCATTTAGGGATTCTGGCTGAGCACTATAAATTTTACTTTTTGTGTAACAAGTCTAAAGGGTTTAAATCTGGTGACCTCGCAGGTCACTCCATCTATCAGGAAATGTTTCGTCCAGATACTGACGAACAGCAAGGGCATGTTGAAACATCAACTCATTAACATTGTAAAGGTCAACGATTTCTGGCATATCCCTTGCTAGCATTCGAGCATAAGAGCCCATAAATTCCATCCGTATAAAATTGACCTTAAATTATACCAAGAATTAAACGAAGACGACTTTGATAGACGTTTGTATTTTTGCGAGGAGATGAGTGAACGGATCATTAATAACCCAAATTTGCTTTTTAACATTTGTTTTTCGGATGAGTGTTCGCTTCTTGTAAACGGGACTGTTAATCGCCATAATTGTCGCTATTAGGCCGATGAAAACTCTCACAGATTTCATGAAGTTCACACTCAAAATCCTCAAAAGTTAAACGTGCGGGATTGAATTTATGGCGATCGCATTGTTCAGTTTTTTTTTTGCCATGAAATCTAACAGGTGAAATGTATTTGGATTTAATACGAGATCATGTTGCTGCAGCAATAACTGAAATTATGGAACAAAATGACCGTTACAATGTGAATGAGTTGATGTTTCAACAAGCCGGAGCACCTCCACACTATGCCCTTGCTGTTCGTCAGTATCTGGACGACACATTTCCTGGTAGTTGGATTAGTCAAAGAGGAACAGTGGAGTGGCCCGCGAGGTCACCAGATTTAAGCCCTTTAAACTTCTTTCTGTGGGGCCACATAAAAATTAAAATTTATAGTACTTAGCCAGAATCCCTAAATGATTTGAGTCAACGGATCAACAACGAATTCCGGCAAATTACCTCAGAAATGCTTCAGAACGTCCGAAACCGTTTTGAACAAAATCTGTACTACTGTATGGATGCTGGAGGTCAACATTTCGAACATTTAATAAAATGAAAGTTAAGGTAAATTTCTTAATCAATAAAACATTACTGGTGTAAATTATGGTGAAAGTGAAAAACATTAATTATTGGCGGATTATTATCTTTAAAAGGTATTTTCTCGAAAACTACTTAACCGAATTTGAAGAACTAGGAAGCGTGGAAACGAGAATTTAATGCCCTTTAAGATGATGTATCACTCGACCCCCTTTCCTACTTAAAATTTTAGGGGTGAAGCTCACCACCCAGTTTGAAAACACCTCACTAATTAAGTAATAGCAGAACAAATTGATTTTTGAATTTGGTTATCGCACACATTAGCTACTGATTAATAATTTATTTAATGGGCGCCCTCAGAATAATGACACCCTTACGCGGTGCGTACTTGGCGTGGAGTCGGGCCTGGACATCCAAATTTATTACTGCAGTGAAGTGGTCCAGTAAAAAAGAAAAATCGAGGTTGAAGAATTTGTTTTGGCCATAAACACTTCCTACATGAAAAGCTATCTGGAGCAAGCTTAGAATATAAAACTGAGATTATCATATTGCGAAGTAACCGTGATAGCTTGACAAAAATCAGCAAAGTGGAGCGTACGTGATATCATAGCAAATTGCACAAAAGCATTCTTTTTGTCATTTTGTTAGAATCCATACACACCTTGTATGTAAATACATTTCTATACATTCGCTCCACTATTCCACTTTCATAACGTATTTTTCCGCTTCTATAATTTACATTTAAATTATATATCTCGAAGTGTAAAATGCAGTGCGCCACTCTTTTAAAATGCATATATTGGGCGAGAAGTATAAGTGATTATGACATTCATTTCCGTAATTTGAAAAATGCAGTTTTAATGCTACAATAATTGTAATGGTTACGCAAGTGGCAAGACAATACTCCGGATCACTTTCTATAGTACATATGTTCCTGTTTGCCTTTCTAAAATTACGTTTATAGGTTCTAATACTAATAGTAATGGATTGAAAAAAATCTACGGAAAAGGACGATACAAAAAACATTTCCAAGCAGTATGCCGGACAAAAAGACCTCAGCGCACAAAGGCTCTGGCTTGAAAATAGCTTGGTCAAAAGGTCTTCCCACAAAAAGTATCCACAAAATCACTTTGAATGTATATTGCATATTCTTAGAAAAAACGGGGTCCTATGAAGTTCTATATTTATCTGAAATTTGGGTGTTATGCATCCAATTCACAATACAGAAACGATACTTGATTCGAGTTAAAAAAATAAAAATTTAATAAAATTCAGTTTTCGTAAATTCTAATAATAGTAAATAAATTAGAGAATAAACAAAATTATTTAAAATTAGTAGTAATCCCATAACAGAAACTGTTTTATTATACGAATGGCTTTTATTGACAAATATTTTAAATTCCAATAATCTAAGAAAAACTAGTATATCGATATAAAAAAGAAACATAAAATTCCATCTGGAAAAATAACTACTCCTCGAAATATTTGCTTCGTTTACCTCAAAGGGAAAAGTTAATATAAAATTAAACTGTGGAAAAAGCAAACAATCCTCTATGATACTTTCTTCTTACGACTATCATAACATAAACCCGCCATTCACATAAATCAAAATATTTCCAAATCGTAGGACAGGAAACGGCGCGCAGAATTTAAATTCCCACAGTTTCCAGTCTAGCGATTGCACAATTTTGTCTGACTTTTGTTTTATGTGCAATTTCACAGTCGAGTGTAACTACTGAAAGGAAGAAAATCGGATTTGTTGATTGCATAATTACGTAATTAGAAAATCAATTAAACTTTTGCAATTTCTCGTTCTTCCGCGACCGGAATTTGATGATCATTCAACTAATTCGAACTTCAAGAATAATTTCTTTTTAAAATAGTTTCTGAAAGTTTGGAACGAATTATGTTGCACATTTAGATCGTGAACTTCGGTATATGAATCCTACAGGAATCGATTAAATTGAAAAGAGCAAGGAACTAAAATGCTATTTTATATTTTATTTAGAAGTGAATTTATAGTAAGTACTTTGAAAACATTTTTTGAGTACTATTCAAACAACATTTTAGGGTTTGGCACAACAGCTATGTAGCGCCATTCTGATGATACCAAAGGTTAACGTTAGACAACTTGTGTCTACTTGTACAAAGTGGGCCAGTTAAGTTGTGCCCACTTAAAAGTGGTTAAGGCAACCCAACGTACATAAAGCATGGCAACCGAAATTACTTTCTTTTCAATTTAATTAAATACATCAGTGCTGCTTATTTATGACAATTCTGTCGAGCTGTCAATTTACTTAAATTTTAATGAAAGTATTTTCTAACTACGAGAAAAGCTTATTTTTGTGAATGTCGTGGAAATGCAGCTGCCCTGCGCAATTGGCATATCAGGCGCTTTCCAACTAGAGGACCACCGTCTGAAAAAACATTTAGACGCTTGGAGCGTTCTTTAAGAAACGAAGGTAAATTTGTTAATTCCAGACGATGTAGGCCTAGTACGATTATGCTCATGGAAACTGAGCTAGCAGTGTTAGAGACAGTGAATGAAAATCCTCATGTATATCAAAGAAATCAAAGCACCAATGCTTTTAGTAGTATAATTTCAATTAGAAGAATTCTGAAAGCAAATGTTTTTCATCCGTATCACATTACTTACTTCAACGCACGAACTACACAGAGATGACCCTTAGAGAAGATTGCAATTTTGTAATTTCTTTCAGGATCAGCTTTTTTTTAGGTCCATATTTTTAAATTATGTATTACCTAGCGATGAAGATAAATTCTCAAACAATGATGAAGTGAATAGGCATATCTTGAACTATTGCCCACAAGAGAAACCCCAGTGCGGATGGATACATGGTACCTATTTTCAGGAGTTTTTTTTCTTAAAATGTTTTGTGTGGTAGGTAACATTTTATTGACCACACTTTAACCGGGTAACGTTACTTGCATTTCCTGCAAAACATGTTACCCGTGTTGTTGGAAGATGTAGAACTCCACGTACGAAAGAAACGTGGATACCAACATAATTGCTGTACTTCTTACTGTAGTTGTATTATTAGGAATTACGTAAATAAAGTATTTGGACAAAATTGCAAGTGGATGGAGACAATTCTAAACATGTACTGAATCAAATAAAACTTTGCTGATTATTTTTTATTGTTTTTCATTGGTTTTGTTTTTACTATATTACGGTTGCACCGATGGGTGCTTTTCTGGCTAAATACTGATGTAATTAATATTAGTAAAACTCACTGGTCGGAAGTATCGCAATAGTTTTTGATTATCGATTATTGCATCGCGATATATTCCAAAAAAAGTATCGAGTATCTCTATCGCGGTACTTTTTTTAATTATCGAGTATCGCGGGTGTGGGATATTTTGGCGATACAATTTTGCTGGAACACTCTAGAAAATTAAAATAAATAGTTAATTCCAGTTCCTAAACCTGCAAACCCTTTTAGATATTAGGTAGGAATGTAAATATTGGGTTAAACGTAAAACCCCGAGGCTGTATTTTAACAATAACAATAGTCATTACTTTACCTTATTGCCAAGCATCTTGAAATATTATAATCTTTAACAAATGTTTTTTAAACACGCTGTTATGAAGAATTTGTTTAACTTTGAACTTTGGTCCATCCCAAAGCGCAAAATTTAATGTTTAACTTTCCATAACGGAAAAGTATCGCCAAAGATATAGTGATACTTTTTTAAGTATCGACTTTCAGTGTTGCGATATTTTCTGAACAAAGTATCGAGTACCTATCGTTATCGCGATACTTAAAAAAAGTACGACTACTGGTAAAACTGTTAGATACTACAGTATGAATTCTACTTGACAGAAAGTAACTATGATCTATTTCTATACTATAAAAAAAATGCGGTAATGTAAGATACTATGAAACATGCACGCTGGGTTGGGTCAATCACTTTTAAGGGGCGACAACTTGCCTAGCTCACCCTATATATCGTTGAGAAAAGACATTGGTGAATATTTAGTTGATTTATGATATAATTATATGCTTTTATGTAAGTCCAGGAAAAGCAAGACTCCAAAAAGGTGTACCAATACTGGAGGATGTTCTGAAAGTCTT
Source organism: Limonius californicus (assembly GCA_014611495.1). Lineage (NCBI taxonomy): Eukaryota > Metazoa > Arthropoda > Insecta > Coleoptera > Elateridae > Limonius > Limonius californicus. The sequence continues at coordinate 7,697 of JABXWE010042674.1, read as the reverse complement.
TTAGTATTCTAGAAGATAGGCGTACTAAATTTTTTACATTCCCAACAATTGTGAATGTTTGTATATGGAGCAAATATTTAGAAGTTCGATGTAAATACTAACAAGTAACACATAGTATGAACGTCGGGAAAATACAATATACAAGAAAATTCTGGAACACTAAATAATATCAGCATCTATCATTAACAGCCTTTTCGTTCCACTGCTGGGCATCGGCCTCTTCTCTGCCACGTGTTCCTCCTCAGCGCTAAGGTATAAACACGGGGGACTTACAGTTTAACGTCGAATCCGAACGACAGAAATTCCAGAGAATGCTTTTAGGATAAGATCCCACGGTTGTAAGCCGGATTGGGATATTGTGTGTGGTGGGTTGCAGACAAGATTTGTATAAATCTGCATAGTACTGTTTATGTTTTGAACCCAACCCGGAATCGACGTTTTCTCAGAAAGCGAGCGCTCCACCAACTGAGCTACCACAACACTGCTATAAATTAGATCTTTTTTATTTTACGTAAAATTTTACTTTTACTTACTTTAGAATTTAATTTTTTTTGCGTAGAATTAAGAAAAAAAAATACATATATCTGTTTTGGAAAGGAAAGTAATTTTCACTGTGTATAATAATTGTACATTCTAACATTTATTTAACTTTTTTGGAATTTAATATTCTTACTGATAACATATTTTTAAAATAATGTTATTAAATCATTATTTTTTTAAACAGAAGATGCACACATGTGATGGCCTGAGTTTGTTTCGTAACAACGGCACAAACTATATTTTTAAAACTGCGTGGAAAGTTTTTCTTGTCATCATTGTACATTGTTATTTGAGTACTAACCGCCATTTTTAATTGGCAATATTATTTTTTCTCTGCATAAATTGTTTATAGCCATATAAGGATAGAATAGCAAAATATCGCCATTTATAGAAAAAGAAAACGGTAGTCGGATTTTTTAACAATGTGTGTTAATTATTTCAAGAAATACTATACCGGGTGCCCAGTCTCAATTAAATTAATATTTTGCATTTATAGGTATTTTGCCATTATTTATATACTACATCAATAAACATTAAAATAATTAACAGTTTAATTAGTTTTTATTATAAACTCTATGAAAAACAATACTAAAGAAAGATAAATTATAATAAATATTCAAATAACCCCCCCGCTTTGATATAAGCAATACCCCAATCTGACATAAAAAACATTTCTTACATTGGCCAACTGCATCTCAGTAATTAACGCGCACTCAGCAACTGTTGCTTCTCTCAAAGAATTAATATCTGGGTGGCGTCTTTTGTGAATTTTGCTTTTCATTTGGCACCACAAGAAAAAGTTGCAAGGTGCTAAATCAGGAGATCTAGCTGGCCAATTTATTGCACCACCTCTAACAACGATTTGGAAATGAATCATTTAAAAAATTTCTAACATCTAAGCCAAAATGCGCGGGACAGCCATCTTGTTGAAACCGGATGGACTGATTTTATCTTGCAACTTCTTCCAATGTAGGTCCTACCTTAGTTACTGGTAAGTATAAATACGCTGATGAATTTAAATTTCCCTCTATTTCCAATGGACCAATAATATTGTTTCTAAAAATTTCAGCCCAGATATTAATTTTTCGAGGATACTGAGTTCTGGTAGAAATATTAACTCTAGGGTTTGCCTGAGCCCAATATCGCGTGTTTTGAACATTTGGTTCATTATTCAATGTAAAAGTACATTCGTCTATGAAGCAAATTGATGACAGAAAGTGATGATCACTGTTAGCACGCTCTTGCATTTCATTATAGAATGCACTCCTACTTTCTTGGTCAAATGCAAAAATCTCTTTGATGACACTGTGCCTTATAGGGATGATATTTGTACTTCTTGAATATATCCCATATCCGGGATTTACATAAACCTATGTCAAGAGAAATCTGCCTTAAACTGCAGGTCGGGTTCATATTTACCTTCGCTAAAACAAGTTCTTCTGTACGGTCAACTATTTATCGATTTCCTGCGATATAATTATTATTTTTGAATATTTTGGTTTAACAATAGAAAATATTATTACTCACCACCCCTAGCTTCTGATTCTACAGAAATATTTCCACATCTTTCAAATTTTAGTATATATTTGTAAATAGTACTTACAGAAGGTATATGTCTGGTATTAAACGTAACGGCAAACAAATCTCTAACTCTCTGCAAACTAACGCCACTGTAAAAGGGTTTTGCCATAAAAATTCGTTCTGCATTGTAGTAATTATTCATTTTTCCGTAAATAATTTGAACAGTAATTTACAGAAAATCGCTGACTTAAGCCAATTAATTCCAAATTATTTGACAAATGCTGTCTAACATGAAAATCATGGCAACTCACATTTAAATATCACCAAGTTTTAAATTAGTATTTTAAAATAAAAATCGCACCTTTAGTCTTATTATTAGTACATTTGATGCGCAATAATTTTATCTTTCTGTTGATATCATTACCTTTCCTGTTAAGTTAAATTGGGAAGCAGAAATCTGCAAAAATGGCCAATACAATGTTAAATTCATATGTTCGCGTTTGAGAATGGTTTACTTTCGTGTAACGCATATTATTTGAAGATTATAGCTCACACCGTTTACACAAGAGAGCCATATTATGTACCCCTTGATCAAATTTACAACAAAATTTTAAACCAAAAAATAATTATCAGTGCGCGTTTGATGTGATACATTTACATTATCGAATTGTATATCAACTGTATTTTTAGAACGAACCCCAAATGTGGCCGCCTTTCCATGCCGTACCCTAGAAAATCTGCTTAGGACGGCCCTGTATATCTGTATCGCCGCCACTCGTAAATTTCTACTTAACGCAGTAGTATACTTCGGACCTGTTCGAATATCAATTACTAGAGAAAGCGTATTAAAACAGTAGGATAATAAAAACCGAGAAGTAAAGTAAAAATTCACTCAGGTCGTTACGACTCAGTAAGAGGCGGAGGTTGTACCGAACGGCCTTGCCGTAATAACACAAGGTCGTTGAAAGTGCAGCGTTCGCTGTTCACCAGCAAAAAGACTAAAACCTTTTTATCTCCTCGATTTCCATACCTAGAATCATGAAGTTTGTTGTTTTGTAATGTCAAGCTCCACGCTTCATTTCTTACATAAAACTGCCTTTTTCTTTTGTTGCTGTTGTTTTACTGCCTACTCGGAAGATAACCGTTTTTAAACATTTTGAACTACAACTGCAACACAGTCAAGTAGAATATATACATAATAATAAACTAACAATTACCATCAGGAGGAATTAGAATAACCTTTTCAGAGTGAATGCTACTTGAAAGGTTGTTTGGAGTTATGTATGTACTCTTAAAATGTTAATATACGAATGAGAAGTTCAGTTTGAAAGAAAACACATTTATTGTTGTAGAAAGTCTGCGTAGAAATTGGGCGAGGTCTTTACCTAGAACTTCCTTTAAAAAGGTTTCTTATACTTTCAAATCTGTTTTAGGTATATCAACGTTCTAATTTATTTTTATGATAAGTAGTGGGTCATTATTTTTAATTCGCCTGTATTCAAGTTTTAGTAGATTCAAATCAGCCACACTGAAATAATTTTTTATTAAGATCAGCTCCAGTAATGCATGAAATTAAAAAAAAGTATTTCGTACAGGGTCTTCTTGAATGGCGTGCAGACATTAAAATACCACTTAAAGTAAGACAAATAAATGTTAACAGCAGGTCGTATTAGAGTTGTAAGAATATCTACGAAACTCTCATTTTCTAACTCATGGAATCTCTTGAATTTAAGAAAACGGCGATTGCTTTTTCAACCCCTTGTGGTTTTGAATTTTTAGCACGAAGTAAGTTGTAAATGTTACATATTATGAAGTATAGTACTACATGGGTCACTTTTACTAATGCAAAAACTACCGAAAACGCAGAACAAGCTAGCATAATGGGTACGGATGTAACACACGTTAAGCGATAATTAAACGTCCGAAGGATCGTCGTATATCATACCGTTTTGAACTATTAAAAACTTCAACAGTATTTCAAGCAGAAGAGCAAATTGAGACTGCCAAGAAAGACTCTTCGTAATTTGGGCAACTTTTAAATATTAAGATACCTACCCCTTGTACAGACTGATCTGAAGAACTGCAACCAGGAAGGGACTTTTATTTAACTTTGGATGTGCGGATGAAGCAGGATTACTTACTAGGATTTTTAACTATAGCTGTGTTTGAAAGATTTTGTGAGTCCGCAGATATCAAAATATCAGCATTGTGTTATAAAGCCCCGTTTTAAACATCTGTAGTTATTATTATTAATAACACAGATATAACGTTGGTACATTTACTGCAACTTAAAGTGATAAAGCGTTTTATAATAAACCTACAGAGTTATGCACATATGCGTGGCTGATTTTGTAACACTTTCATTAAATTCTGTTTACATTCGTTAACAAAAAAGTAAATAAACTCACGTAAAACAATTGGAGATATTTAAAATTACGATTTGATTTAATAGTTTCAGTAAACTGGAACATTTCACAATATCTTTTTTCGATCTCAAATATTTTTACGGCCTGGTACGAAGCAAAACCTTTAAAATGCAGGATTGTTAAGTTTTGATATAGAAAACTCTTCATAGCCAGCGTTTCTTAAATAATCATGCGTTTGATTAAAAATTACTATTTTTAGAAGTTCCCTTGACTACTATTTCCCTTAAATAAAAATGTGTTTACATTTCCTTATACCTTACCATGGAATTGCTTTAGTTTCTTCCATGTGAAAAAAGCCTATTCACTAGCGGAAGAACAATCTATATAATATAATATAAAATATAATTTAAATATCTGTGGTAAACAACGCGCCTATTCAAACAAAATAGTGAATTCACAAATTTCTCCTTCATATAAAATTACTTTTGCGATCTTGGTACTAAAAGAAGGTAATAATCGTTTTGTGCTAGCCGTGCATTGTTCGTCTGGATTGTTATTTCTAGAAATGCGAATCCAGTTCCAAAATAAAAAGGATATCCAACCGCCTTACAGAGCTCGTGGGCACCATCCTCTGTAACTACAATTCTTGTTTACCTTTTTTCCTGTCTTATTTGGTTTATGTTGTGTATTTCTCTTGTCGGCTTTTTGTCTTGTACGGTTGTACGCTTGTCACTAGGGTTTTTATTTTCTAGGATAACAAGTGGAAGACGTTCTTTTTGCCCCTATAGTTTATAGCTTCGCAACGGGAAACATTCACGAGTGACAGGAAAAGAAATCAAAATTACTTGGCCATTTCGAAATGCAACAACGTTACGAAGATTATGATTTCTAAGCTAAACTGCATATTTGTTTGCATTCTGTTAGTTTCACTGAAACTGCCAACTTTCAACGGAAGCCATAAAATCAAACGGATTTGTTACATTAAATTACTGCACTTATCCGGCTTTTACTACTAGTACTGTTATCATCCCGGAAACATCAGGATATTGCGACTTCGACATCAGTTCCACCTATTGGCTTGCGGGGGTAACCCAGAAGCCTAGTATTGGGAAAGATAAATACGATAAATTACTGTGTTTTTTGTTACATTAATGATATAATGTTAAATAAAGCCTCAATATTCAATAACATTATTGTAACAATGCGTGTTCTAGGGTACTTAATGCTATTTATTTTATTATACGTTTGTAGTAAACACTCACTGAATGCAATATATCTATGGGTGCCCGCAGAAATTTTTCCAGGATGTGGCAAAATATAATTTCCCCATTCACATACACACAAACCTCGCGCGCGCAGAAAAGCAATATTCGAGATTCTTTGATTCTTATTAATTTTATAACTAAGCATGATGTATTGTTGGCAGAAACTCTCAGTAAGTACCATTGCAACCCAATAGGCCAATATCTTATATCTTGCCCAATCAGCCCAATCAAAAGCAACCAGTTACCACTGCTCCCAAAAACTGTTCATCATTAGTTCTCTGTTCGAAGTTTTTTGGAAACCCAGTTTCGATTGCAAAGATATAAGAGGAATACTCTCTAAACGAATCATTTTAATTCCAAAAAAGAAAGAAAAAAATTGATAATTCATGATGCAAAACTTGGTGTAAAGGTTTAAATAAAAATACAGAATCTCCGTAAATCATTACCAAATAAACAGCAAGAAATTTGTATTTGTAGTCATCTGCAACCTTTTATAAATACATATATGTATTGCTAAAAGGGAAATTTTAAAAATGTAACAATGTCAGTAGTCAGTCGCAATTAATTTAGCGTTTGTAATCACAACAAAGCATTACTTAATGTGGAAAATGTAAACAGCCTTTAGTGAATCACAAATAACAAGCAATGCGACACTTGACGTAGTTCTACACTCTGATATAATATGCAATAACTCTGAAAGTAATGAAAATGCGGGAATAAATTAAAAGTTGTATGAAAGAGCATATTTCAACCTCTAAGCCAGTATATTACGACTCTTGCTTTGAATAAATGAATATGCGTTTACTTTAGATGCGTAGGCAAAAGAGGAATAATTTATTATCACATTATACCTAACTTGCATATTTTCAAATGTTACATGCTATACAAACTAAAATTATGTAGTTACTTGTGAAGATGCTAATGACGGCAACAATAATTGCAATCTGACGTTTAGTAAATTGGCATGGAAATTTAAAAACCATTAAAACCTGACACGAACATCGAAGGAAGTGCCAAATAATCTCACCTATCGCTCATTTAATATGTAAATTTCGAGGTGGTCAACCTGCAAACACAGAAGCATGGAATTCGTCTGCATGAAACATGCAGACATGGAGTGAAAATGTAAAACGAGCTTTGGGGGCTTATTTAATATTCCATTTGTCCGAATTTCGAAGTATTGTTTTCTTTGCTCAAAAATTCCAGAATACTATTCCTGTGGGTAATACACATGTGGATTACGTTTCCATCGCTAAATTTGAATAATCTATCATCTACAGCATTGATGGTTAATCAGCGAAATATTTGCTACTTGAGGTATATTGTAGTCATAGAAATAGTATGTGGTTATTTTTAAACGAAAATAACATAATAAGTATTTAACAAACCCAGCTTAGAATGGCTAATACATAGTTCATCCGTTGATATTGTTTTTATTATGCGGTTGTAAAAATCTTGTTTATCAAAATGTAATTTAACTTTAATTAATATTATGTATTTATAAATTGTCATAAATTACAGCAAGTCATTAAATTTGTGCCAGCATTCAGTGCTACTCATTGCAATACGTTTTCTTGAAGAAAACGGAGTATAAGAAAGTTGAAATTGTGTTAGTTAGTTATTAGTAAGTTAGTCAGTTTTTAGTGAATTCTATTTTAATTAAAATGCAAGTAAAAAGTGTCCTCGCGCATTAGACACATTTAATCAATTAAAACAAATATCTTGGATATTCTGTTTTATTTATAACTGCCTACTGCGATCCTGATTAGGCTGTAAGAGACGATTTCATTAAATCATAAGTAAATAAGTAAGTACAACTACCCTCCGTATTTGCAAAAAAATACATTAAATACCCCAAATTTAAATTTAATTTAGCTATTAAAAAGAAATATTTTTAAAACCTTCAAAATATATTTCTAAGATATTTTTATCTGTTTTATTTATTATTTAATACTATGATATATATTTGTAACTATCTTAAAATTCATTATAATGTTAGATTAAA